>PVJX010017690.1:0-37884 GCA_004027295.1 Dolichotis patagonum | reverse complement strand
TCACACGTGTTACACAACTCTCTTAACCTCTGTGTGGGCAATAAAGACAGCCACCTGGTAGGTCTGTGAGGAGGGAAGATGAAGCCAGTGTAGCCATGGGCCACACAGGGATGGATGTGTGGTGATGACAGACTGTGCACATGATGATGTATGCCATGCAGCAGGAGACAGTGGACTGTGTCCTGGAGGTTTGTGCAAGTGTGCACAACCTCTGTGACCTCCGCAGAGTAATGTGCTCACCTAACAGTACCTCACAGGATACATTCTCATTAAGAGATGAGACTGTAACTGTGAGACAGAGCATGGGCTCTAATTCCCATCAAGTGCAACCAATCAGGAAAAATTGCTTCTGCCAATAACCAGGTTCAGGAGCTGCTAACTCCTCCCCCAAGGTTTCCTGTGACTCCTGCATGACCAAGAGCCCTGAACTTGACTGATATATGACCTTCATATCATGGTAGTAGTCAGCACCTCTATTTTTTTTACCAACCAAACATAGATGAACCCAGTGGAAATGCACTGACCCCCATATTACATGCAAAACCTGGTGCCAACAGAAAAGAACTAATAAGACATATGCAGAACATCTGGAATTAGTGTCTGCATTAGTCTACTCTTTCAGTCTACATGAGTTTTGTATCTCACAACCTTGGAGAGCAATCCTAGAACACTAGCCTGTGAACTGTCTCCTGTCACTGGAACCTAATCCCCAGTGAATCCTTGATGGGGTGATATACCATGCCTTCTTGTGATTTCTATCTGAAACTGAGCAAAGAACCCTAGGAGGTTATGGCAAGACTAAAATGAGTTAGCAGCTTCAAGAAATAACTGTATCTTGTCTTTTGTGATTTCTATCTTGACGCAAGCCAAAGAACATAAGGTGACCTGTAACATATCATAAGACTTAGAGCTTTACCTAACACAGAGTCCGCACTATGTGAGTACACAAATGAGTGCCTTTTCTACAGAAAGAATCTCGTCACAAGTGAGTTCTCTTGTATTTATCTGTTCTTATCATAAACAAGACTAATCATCATTTGATTTGGTCATGGGTTAGGATCCACCTTGACTAATTTCCCAAATAGCACCAAAAGAATCCAAGCCAAATTCATACCCTGCTGCCTTTATCTCCCAGGTGTCTCCAAGTCATCTACTTTGCCCCACCACCACTGTTGCCACTACCACTACACCCAGCCACACCTACTCAAGGTGGTCTCTACCCCCTCTGCATCCACTTCCATCCACAATGCAGATGGGCCCATCAATATTTAAGTGTACCTATAGACATCAACTTCCACTTTCCCATCTTCCAACTTCTGAGCCCATTCCGTAGCTCCTACTGTTCTTGAGAGAAAGATCATGTGACCTAGTGGTGTCTCCAGCACTCTCATCTTCTCCACACTCCTCTTGCTGTCTCCAGGTGATCAGCACTGCATTTTCATGCATGCTGCATGGTTGCTAGTTCCAGGGAGCTTGGCACAAACTTTTCCCCCTGGAAAGCGCTACCACCCAAGGGAGGTCTCAGTAAGCTGTGTAGATTATTTAAGATCCAGCTGCAGAGCTGCTTCTCCTGGAATGCCTTCCTCAAGCACTTCGGGCAGGCTGTGTGTAGACTGCAAAGCTCTGGTCTTGCTAGGCAGCACTAATGATGCCCCAATTTCCGCGTGCTGATGTGCATCAGCTCCTTCCTTTTACCATGCAGGGCTGCTGCCTCTGCGTGTGTGGCTGTGGGGCGGTGCTCCCCTGCGGTCCTACGCATGGTCTTGTGAATGCCCAGCTAATATGGGATGGGTGGAAAAGGTGGAGAAAACAGATACACAGAGATGAGTGAAATGCCCTTGGACCTGGCAAATGGCAGCTTGCCCCTCCTGCCAACTGAGTATTGATCAGGAATAATTCATTGTAATTCAAGGAAAATTAAAAACACAAAAAAGCAAACCATCCTACAGTTAGTTTTAATTTGAAGAATCCCATTAAATGGTATTAACTGCTTACAAAGTTGAGAAAGGTTGCATAACTATATATCTGAGAAATAAATGTTATCACAAAAGAGATAAATATCCATTGCTAAGAAATGATGATTTGTTCTGTTTCCTCAGTCAAGTAATATTTATCAGGAGCATTGATTTAACTAGGGGCTATTGGCAGATACAAATGGATGATGACAGGAAACAAAAAACCACCTTCAATTGCCATAAGGGGGCTTTTCATTTTAATGCAATGCCTTTTGGAATCACCAGTGCTTGGGCTTTACTTCAAAGATGAATGAGCGGGCTCCTGCCAAGCTTAATACATCACACTGCTGGTAGCTTAGGGTGTGCTGTAGTCATTGCCCCGGAGTTCAAACACTCCTTGAGGATTTCCTGGAAGTTTCTTAAAAAAATAAAAGGGACTAACGCAGAAAAAGAAATAAAACCTCACACAGCACAGTTGAAGTTTTTGAAGAATTTTTCATGTTAAAAGCTTAAATGTAAAGGTCATTATTTCCCATCAAAAAGAAAAGTAAAACGAGAATTGTTGAGGAATTGTAGAGGAGCCGCACTGCAGAGCCGCTGCGTGTGCGGACAGTGGACGCTGGTGTGGATTTGTCCGCCCATTTGGCCTGATTAGCAGACGTCTTAAAAGCTATAACAAGAAAATTGCTAGAATGAGACAGAGGTTAGATCACGGGATAAGGCCAACACTTAAGGGCTTGCTTTTCTGTTTTCCCTTTAAAGTGGAAGTAATAGAATTTGCAGTGTCCAAGGTCAGGAATCCCAGCACACAGGGCCACGGCTATTTCTGTCCAAGCGTTGAGGCAGAGTTAGAGACACAAAATCAGGGTGTTCAGGAACCCAGTACACAGGCTGTGTCACACGAGATCCTCAGGGGAGCCTCTGATTCCCTCCTTATCAGCAATGATGTCTTGGAGTCTCCCGTTAAAACATTCAGAACTCTCGGGTAGCAAACAAAACAATGTTATAATACAAAGGAGGAAAATCAGATGGCCCAAGTCCCCTTCATTGTCCGGCAGAATGTAAAGCAGCTGTCCAAAGGTACCCAGGGGGTGAGCCACCTGTCCCATGCCATGCACAGAGGTGCTGTGGCACTGTGGTGGGGGCCCAACCACTTGGTCAGCACTCACAATGGGCCCCCATGACCAGGAGGGTGCTGGGTCACTCAAGTGCTCCAGCTCCAGCCAATGCCAGCATCCCTTGCCACGCGTGTATCACTGCATTTGTAAAGAAAGGAAGGGCCCAGTATGTGAGCAGCTAAGGACCTAGGTCCGGGCAGATGTGTGGCCTGCACTGCAAACCTGGCCTCATTGTCTGACAGTCGTGTTCTCGCCTTCACTGAGCGCTGCTTCCTTTCTGAAAAGTCAGCAGCAGTGACGGCCCCATCTTACCCTGGGGGCTACGTTAGAGGCCTGGAGGTCCTGGGAAAGTGGTTAGACCAAGCCCGGCTCCGAGGAGGAGCCAGTGGGAGCTCAATACCATCATGGGTGTGGCAGGCAGAAGAAAGGAAGCCAGAGTAAGTACTTAGGAAAACTCAGCCTGTGATAGACTGTAAACACCTTTCCTAAATGTCCATGATAAAATTATTTTTAATGTCCCTCAACACACATGTCCTACTTTTCAAATGTAAATAGCCCTTTCCTGCGTTGCACTAATGTGCCCACTCACTGCATCGTGCAAGCTCACCCTTTGCTTTTGTGCATCTGGTGGATTAATTTACCTCGGGGCCAGCACCCATGCTGCATAGCATTGCTCCAAGGCTGCAGCATACCCATCCACCTCCACGGAACCTGGCTCTGAGTAGAAGGGGCCTCACATGTGAGCTATTTTCTGTTTACATATTACTGATTACTTCCCCAATGATACCTCTGAATTACCAGAAAGTGTGTGCTCAAATCTGGTTTTCTATTACTCCATCTCTGCTTCCTTGTATCTGTTACTAAAATAAAAACATGAATCATTGTCTTCATGGTTCTTCAAAGAATTTGTGCATTTTCTTTCTTAAGGAAGATTGTACAACTAGATGGCTTTCAGCCGATCTCCACCAGGTAAAAAGAAGCTAGATGTTTTATTCCACAGCAGGTGCAAACTCTCCCTTGGTCAGACCCTTTGGGGAGACCCTGAGAGGTGTGGATTTCAAAGGAAGTCACTAGACGGATCAGCCACCAGGCACTGAAGGCCAGGCACCTCCAGGGAGAACCTTGAGGCCAAAGGCATTTGCTGCTGGCCACTGCTGTGGGCAGCCAGAGCCTCAGGAGGGGAGCGTGTGTGGACCCCAGTGGCTCACTGTCCTCAGACGGCCTTTGCGTGGCTTGTTATAAGCATGTCCTGGATCAGAGAACTCAGGACTGCTGAGCTTCAAGCACACTCATGTTCAGGTGCCCTCTGAGCCTGTCCCAAACACCTGAAGGAATGCAGAGTCCACTGACCCTGAACATTCCTTTCTCACATTCCCCATCCCTTCTCTTCTAGTTGTTTAACCTTCTGCTGTTAAGGATCTGAGCTGATGGGTAAAGTGGCTCATGTGACCAAACAAGCAAGTCACTAAAGGCCCATCAGCCCTGGCAGGTCAGTGAGCCAATTTACAATGGCCCTGTCACCAGCCTTTGTAAAGACCGCTCATTTGCATGTGGCATTCACCAGCTCGCAAGCGCCCCTGAATATCTGCTCACCAGGACACAAGTCTTCCTGCTCACAGTCCAGTGACTGCCTCCCCTGGACTCAGGGGTGCTCAGAAGTCCTGTCATGTCCTGCTCCTCTTTGTTAAACCTCCCAGGGTGCAATTAGCACCGCGTTTCCAAAGATCAAGCTACTTCAGTTCCCCCATCTGCTCCTTGACACTTCAAACCCCTTTACGGAGGACAAAGCTTTCTATTCAATGAGCAGAGACACTGCTTAAAAAGAAAATATCCCTGGAAGAGGCAACACAGTGACTTAAAAGTGCTACGGAGGTGTAATTTACTAACACCACTCTTCTGGGGGTTTTGTGCTGGAAGATGAGGTGACCCCGAGGAGCCAGTCTGGGGTGGAATGAGTTCGTGAGTCTACAGGGCTTAGGGCAGGGCCAGGGCCCAATAAGGAAAGGCTCTGTGGCTATTCGCAGTGTGCGGTGAAGAAATCACCCTCCAGGCAGGTTAATGGACCGGACTCCACGGGCCCTGTGCTCCGTCTTTTCGCCACAGCAGGCTGTGAGGAACAGCACTGCCCATGAAGGAACCCGTGAAAGAAGGGCTCGTTTACCTTCCAGACTCTCAGGCACGGGAGACGGGCAGGTGTGCGGTCTCCTTAGCTACCCTGGCTTCACTGTGCCTCCGCCAGCAAAGGCTTCGGCCAGCGGATGAGCCCCGCGGATGTGTCCTGGGACTGGGTGCCCCGGCGGTGACGAGGCCCCCTGGCATCTTACTGTCCTGAGCTGTGGCAGTTGGTGTGCTGCTGGGATCCACCGAACATCCCCAGAATCGGGGACACATCCTTGCTTTTGTGCTCTGTCCTTTCTTATGAGGAGCAGAACGCGTGAGCATGGAAAGCAGGTTATCCAGACCCCAGAAGGCGTCGAGATTGCAGTGCCCTCCAGCAGCCGCACCACCCTCCGGCCCGGGCCTTCGTGCAGATGCGGCTGCCGAGCTCTGCGTCTTCGCTTTCCCGTCTCCTGGGTTCTTTGAGCGAGGGCAGCAAGGACCTTTCCACTATTTCTGCACCACGTTTGTTCCGGCAAGAGGCCGCCCAAAATCCACTCAGCGCGTCATCCATCCAGCAGAGCCGATCAATGGGGTGAAAAAGGAAAAAAAAAAAAAAAGACTCTTAGAAATTAAATCTCCCCTGAAATATAACACCACGTAATTGAGTTTCTGTCTGTGTTGTTTGGAGACAGTAACAAAGAAATGTAAAACAGGGTGCCTGAAACCGGAACAGCGTGTAAAATCTGCTTAAGCCGTGTTGGAAAATACTTGAATGCCCCCAATAGAAAACACAGACTATTTATTACTTCCTTTTCTTTAGCCCTACGAGGCATAAGCTCGCTTTTTTTAAACCCCTTTCTCTCCTCTTTCAAAGTGCACTCATTGAACTCCTGGCAATTAGCGTAATTGAAATTTATTGACAATGCGGCTGACGTGTGGGCTCCATTGTCCCCGGGCGTGCGCGGCTGGGACCGCTCCACGGCAGCGCCGGGCAGCCTGGGCCTGGCCCGAGCACATCAATGGGCCACCGGCTGCCAAGGGTTCCTTTGGGGGTATGAATGTTACTTAGTGATAAGAGCCTTTCGAAACAGGATCCCTGGACCCCATCTCTGGTGGGAGATGGAAATGAAATATGTATTTGGCTGCTGTGGAAAATTAATGTAATTGGCTCCCACATAAAGCTTTTACAAGTTGACCTGTTTGAAATCCGAGGAGGCTTCTAGCCCTGGATCACATTATCTCCAGCGAACCCAACTGCGCTCAGAGCCCCCACCTCCAACCCACTGGAGGTGAAGTGAAATGGAATTTGGGTACCGATGTTTAACAACACTTTTGCTGAACGCAGTTATTATGTTTGCATGTGTTGCTCCGAGATGAAGCCGGTGGGATGATTGGATTTTCCCATGCATGTGTCTGTGTTGATAGCTCTCCGTTTGGGTTTTCTTTTCATTGGGGAGGCAAGGGTTGAAATGTTTGGAAATATACATGGTCACATTTATCTTCATACCTATTTTCTCTCCTGAACATTCAGCAGGATTCTGAAACATCGAGGTGTACCTTGGTTAGATTTAATTGGATTCATTCTGAGGTCAGTGCAGACTTGAGCTTCCTCTTCTGAGCGGACAGAGAGATTTTTATTTTAATGCATAGGGATTTAGGCATGTAAAACTAATAGGAGAGAGATATTTAAATCTCTGCCCATGGAAATGGCCATATAATGTTTTTCCTTAGGGGAGTTTTGTAGGAGGAGATTACTATGGTGAATTCATTTTAGCTGATGTCCTTAATTTCAGTTCTTAATTTCGGATAATATACTCATTTGATTTATTTAATATGACCCTAAAATTCAACAACCTAGAGATTAAGAGAAAACAATGATAAATTGGAAAGCATATGGGAAGTGTGTGTATATGTTTCCTATGTTTCTTCCTTAAGAAAATCTTCATGCTATTGTTCAACTCTGAATTATTTGTATTCACTAATGTACCTCGGTTCTTCTCTTGGTACAATTTTAAAGGTAGCCTAGATACAATAAGTTAGTAGGTTTTATTGATTTCACCCTTAAAGATGAATTGGGTAAGCACTTTATTATTTTTTTTTACTACTTACATTGATAGGATTTGTTTCTCTACAGAAGATCTATTGTAGCTAAAAGAGATTTGAAATCAGTCTTTTTTCCCAATGAAATAAAACTTCAAAAAAAGTACATTTTTGTTGATGATTCTGTACTGAGACAATGTAAGATTAGGACACTACCTTGAAATTTCTAAGTAGCACAAGAGAAAGAGGCAGAGACAATGAGCACCTTATATGCTCTAATTTGTCAGGTGTTTGCCAAAGGGAATGTCCCATGAAGCCAGGGGTGTCTGATGATAGCTCTGAACACATGGCAGGAACAGGACCCTGATCCTTCCAGCCACTACATGTGAAACACAAGGAACCTTCGAGAAACAGACTCTGGAGGCTCCTGGAATTGTGAGAAAGGGGCCTGGAGTGAACATGGGTCAGATACACAGAGATTTCAAAGCTAGCAGATGGAGATGAGTCAATTCAGAGATTTCTTTTCCTTAATTTTCTGTAGACATTTTATTAAAATACTGAGTTGCTAATGATCATGAATCAACCCCGAACTGGTAGGAACCTAGGCATAGCAAGTCTAACACGCATGCAGAAAAGCAGCCCAGGACTCAGGTCTCTATGTGACCATGGAGCAACAGACAGAATACAAATCTAGTGCTTTTGTTTCACCTGTAAAGAGAAATTCTTTTCTGTTCAGGTTTATGATATCCAGTGATCACATGAAGCTTTCAACATTTTTATTATATTTTTTTAGGGTTAGAATCCCTGGCTTTTCCCCCCTTAATTTTCTGGCTTTATTCCATTACAATTACTAACCAGCTGTATAAATAGTATAGTTTGCTATTTTGACGTAACTAGATAGATAGATAGATAGATAGATAGATGATAGATAAAAAGGTAAGCTGACCTCATTAGATTAAAGCTATTTTGAAATGGATAACACTGGTGAAAACCAGGAGACACCCCAAAACCTTACGTTGGGAAAAAAAAAACCTAATTCATTGTGAGCCATAATTGTATGAAGTTGGTTATCAAGTTGAGATGCAAACTATATTTTTTAACAAACAAACAAACAAACATAAGAAGGATAAAACCAAGAAGGAATTTCCAAAAAAAAAAAATGAAGTAGGAAATTAGCACTAGTTAATATATTGCATATTGTTGATTTCGAGCAATTGCAAAACTGCAGAGCCCCGCTGTGGTTGTTAAGACCAGCGGGAGCGCAAGGGGTGCAGTGCGTGACTCTGCTCCGAGGACCCTGCACCAGAACCTCTCACCCCCCAAACCCCATTGCGCGCTGTGCGGGCCGCAGAGGAGCCACAGACAGCGCCCAGAGCCAAACAGAACCTCTAGGGCGGCTGTGGCCACGTAGCCGGATTATGGTGCCAGTTGTTTCAGTTACTGTAAATTTAGAGACACGCATCTCATTTGAAACTGCAAGTCAAAGATCAAAGCTGGAGAAATGTTTGTTCCCTGAGATAAAAAGCATTTTCGTAATCTTGAAATAGAAATTTTATTTAAAATTATTGCTATTAGGAAAAAGTCACTAGGTTATCTGAAAAAAATGCACTGCTTATAATTAAAAACATTGTGTGAAAAGCTTGGGGTGTGGCCCAAACATCTCCCGTATGTTCAAGCCCAGTGACTTGTAGTGACACACCCTCTGGAGATGTCACTGCTTTGCAGCCCTGAGGGCGCCTGGCCCTGGGGAGCACAGCACTGCCCCCCTCGGGGGCTTGGAGATGGGAGTTGCTCACAGATGTCTCTCCCTGCTCCGAAACCCTAGCGCCCACCGGGTAGGGTCAGGCTGTGGTGTGGCTGGGGGGTGATGAGGTGAGGAAAGTTGGGGCCCAGGGAGCCCCCTGTGAGCAAAGCAAGAGAAGGACCCCGTGCAGCGACTCAGCGGCTGGACCTTGGTCTCGGATCTTGCAGGCCCTGGAACTGCGGGATAAATTTCTGCTGTTCTGGCCTCTGGTCTCTGTGTAAGTGTGGCAGCAGCTCTAACCAGCGAAGCCCTTAGTAGCCTGTGGCACTTCGAGAAGCTTCCTATGGGAGAAGGAAAGGGGCTCCACCTAGACAGGACCGAGAGCATCTTTCTCCGGAGGGAAGCTGCAGGGGCCGTCGGCTCCACAAATCCGCTCTGCACCCACGACACAGGGCCGTCTACGCCTTCGTTTGGATCCTGAAAGTAGCTCACTAAAGGCCACCCGACGGCATGGACGGATGAGAAAGTCCTTCCAAGCCCTGCTCCCAAGGACTCTGCCTTCCTCAGACTTCCCCAGTACCCCAGAATTGATTCTGGAGGGCTTTCTAGGGGCTGCTTTCTAGTGGTGTCTCTGGCTGTGGGCCTGGGGAATGGACAGTCAGCGCGGACAGGGCAGGGGACAGGAGGAGGGCAGGGAAGTGACTGAGCTGGGAATGTGTGCAGCAGAATACTGCTGTTGGGTTTACTGCTGTCCCTCTGACACAGAGTAACTCATCTACTGACCAGGTCACTGAGCCTGATTTGGAAACAGTGAAATATCCTGGGCTGCAAGGTAGTTTTGTTATTAGATTCAAAGTGGGGAGACCTCCCCCATTCTCCCTTAGCTTTATGAGCATATTTGGGTGATTTAGCATCTCTGTCCAGTAATTCATGGCCTGGGCTTCCCCATGGACAGTTTCTCTTCATTTGCTTTCTTCCCAAAGATCAGGCCATATTTTCTTATGTCTTTCTATACTTCTTATGTATCACCTGCAAAGACTCAGGAAAGAAAGAGTGGAGGAAAGAAAGAAAGAGAACTGAAATATAAAATAAGACAAAGTTTATCTGCCCAAGTGCCCGCATTTCCCAGACATAAAAACTGCAGCTCCAGATTTGAGAAACTGCCAGACACACAATAAACACCCCGACCACTGCCCAACAGCAAACCTTGACGGGAGGGAATCTAACTTACAGATTTGCCAAGCTAACATTTGAAATGTCAGAATTTCAGCAAGAACAAAACTTGTACACGAAGAAATAAGAAAATACGACCTGATCTTTAGGGAAAAAAGTGAATAGAAACTGTCCCTAAGTAAACTGTCCTAGACCCTGAATTACTGGACAGACATTCACTTAAATACGCTCATAGAGCTAAAGGGAACCGCGGACAAAGAGCTAACTAAACCCCATCCAGAGCCCCTAACCCTGCTGCCCAGCTCCCGGGGGTCTGACTCATCCTTTCCTCCTCAATTGCTAAAAATCGTGATGCCATGAGCAAGTGTGTTCATGTTCCCCGAAGTGCAGACTTTCCAAGGCCTGGATCGCGGTAAGCTGGGCTAATCTCCGTGCCATACATGTTGGATGGGAATGGTGTTCACGGGACTTTGCCATTAAGAAGAAAGACCATCAGTGGGTTGGAATTGGACGTCAGCCGGTCTAGGGTAATTCCTGTGCGCCTCAACCTAAGCTAAGGAAGAACAAAGGATGAAAGTGTCTGAGACGCCCTTCCAGGCAGAGATGGGGGGAATTCCACCACCTGGAAGCTTTCCCCTAAGCAATTAAGAAGGATGGGGCTCTAACATGGTCCGAGGCATGAAAGGATCCAGTCCTCTCCCAGCCGGTGAGTGCTGACACGCGTCTGCCGTGGCCCCCAGGGATGTGGCAGAGAAGAACACTCGCAGCTCGGCCCCTGGCCTGCTCTCACCCATTCCTGGGTGACCGGAGCTCAAGCAAGCCATTTTGGTTTCCCAAGACCATTGCCAGAGGGGTTGGGGAGAGGCTGTGCTGCACTCCATCATCTCCCAATTCCTCAGGCAAAGCAGTGTCACTGGGGTGTGGAGATTCAGGAGTCACCACATCACCAGTTCACTGCAGTAGTGATGGAAATCCTGGTAAGAGCCACTGAACCAGGGAGGTGGAAGCCACCACCATGGTCCACTGAGCACCTGCCTTGGTCAGCCCCTTCCCCGTGTGCTCTGTAAGAGGCAGATGTTTTTAAGTCCTCCTTTCTGCAGCAGGAATTGGAGGTATTTAAAGATAAAACACTGAGGCCCAGAGTGATTGTGCGTCCAAGCAGGTGGGTGAGGGGGCATCTCCAAGGAAAGCTGGCCCTGTCGGGAGGCCCACGGCTCAATGGGCCGCCAACCAGGAAGTGGCCTGTGGGAAACCAGCCTCAGGTCCTGGTGTGACCCATGCACCCTGGTCAGGAACATGTGCTTTGCAGCCTATGCCAAGTAGAGAGAGAATCAATCCCACTGGACCACTTTTTCAAAATCTGTCTCAAAGTGTTTTCCCATTAGGGGAAAGTAAACGAGTTTCAAGGAGAGTGGACGTAAAGGAAGAAGACTGAAGAGACAAAGTGTGAAACAATCGCTGGCTCCCTGGCAAATGCAGACCCTCGTGGTGGAAGGCAGGGAGTATCCATGAAACTGGGTGGAGGAGTGGGGTCTCGGTCCTGCACCACACATCGAAGCCAGCTTTGTATTACTCTTCCGGATATGCAGACAGTCAACAGAGGCACAAAAGACAGCTCTTCTAAGATGTATTTTGAGTTCAAATGCATTACCCTTCCTGGAAATTCAGTAAGCTCTAAGGTTCTCTTCGGGCTTCCCAAATGGCCTGCAGATGACCGAGACAAGGTCCTCACGTTCATTGAGCAGCACAAGAAAAGGGACCTGGTTCTGCTCTTGGTGCCTGATCCAGGGAGAGAGAATCGCCTAGGACAGGTGCTGGCAGTGCCACTGTCCTCTTACACGAGGAACTCCTGGGCAGGCGGCAGTGGTTGGGAGAGGGTGGCTGGACGGTGTCCATTCCCGTGGCTGCGGTTCCGATGCTGTGCGCTCACTTGGGTGAGATGCGAACCGGGGAAAGACCGCCTGTGCTCCGGACGTCCCACCCTTCGGCTCTTCTTTCGTTTTGCTTTCTTTTTCTATGCCTTCTTGCTTTTCTCTGTCTTCTGCATAGTATATGGTTTGGGAAACAGAAGGACGGAAGGAGATCTTTCCATCCCGGCACCCATGAAACTCGGGTGGGTGTGGCAGGTACAGCACCTGGGCCGAGCCAGGCTTTGTGCTTGGTGACCTGACTACCATGGGGGGGGGGGTCCTGGCATGGGCTCTCACAGTCCAGCCATTGGATCTGAGTTTGGCCTTCACCCCAAAACTAACTGACTTACGAACTTTTTGTGATTTTTTAACCTTTCCCAAACCTCAGCTTCCTCAGTACTAACTCAGTGGTAAAATATGCCTTGTAGTTTGGTTCTGATAATTCAATTAGACAGTGAACACAAAACGCTTCACTGCCTGGCATCTCTCAGATGCCCCCTCTCCTGGGCTGGACCGCCACTCCCAGCCTGGTCTTCTCCCCAGTGTGCCCAGCTCTGCCCTGGGCACTCAGTGAGGCCTTAGAGAGGGCAGTAGGTGTGGCGTGCTGGAGGTCTCCCATCCTCATTTCCTCAAGGTCTTCTGCCGGGTCTTGCAGAGGTCATGGTTTACAGGGAACCCCCCGCCCCGCACTAGTGTAAGGATCCCTGGGCTGCATTCCAGCACAGCGGTGCCAACCTGTTGACCCCAGTGTCGTGCAGAGCCCCTGGTCAATAGTAAGTGCCCACACATACCATGTCCATAGCAGCATGATTCCTAATAGCTCAACCTTGGAAGCTGTCTATATGTCTATCAACAGATGGGAAATGTAAAGCAAATGTGTGATTTACATACCGTGGAGTACTACTATGCCATAAAGAGGGATAAACTTGAGTCATTTGTCAGAAAACGGATGCACCTTGAGACCATATTATTAAGTGACATAAGTAGAGACAGACACTTAGATATCACATAGTTTCTCTTATGTAAGACATAAGTTTGTCTTATGTAAGTACAGGACAAAAAGAAAAATAAAAGACAGTAAGAAAAATGGTACAGACTCAAAAATAATTACAGCACAATTCTCACACTTGAAAAACATAACTCTTTAATGTTGTCAGATGTTTTCCCAGAACTCAACTTCCCTATTGTTTTTCTTTCTTTTATTTTTTCCTCTTTTCTTGGCTTGGATCAAATCTAAACAAGATCAGATTTTTGCTAAATGCATCCTAAACTCCATCTCAGGAGGTGTTTTCCAAATGATTGGTGGCTGTAGATTTCTACTTAGTGAACTTTAAACAAAAATGTTAATTAACATGGTAAGTACCAAATTCCATCCTTCTGGACTTTCTGCGTTGAGCCCCTTGCCCTGTGATGCCGGCCGTCTGCAGGGAGCCCCGGTCAGTGGGGTCTGCCTCTCTACCACCTCGCTGTGGGCTTTGTACCACAGACACTGCCTCTGGCCTCTTTTCCTTTGTGTTGTTCAATTTCTAAGCATAATAGAAAAGAAGGGTGTAGAGAGAGAAAAATGGTTTTTAAATTTTTAAAACTGCCTATTGCTTCACAACTATGCCCAAATCAAATCTCATAAAACCCGACACCCCTTCTAGCCCACTGTTTCTGCGGGCAGGAGTGGGTACCAGTTAGGGGTTCCCAGGCCCCCGACCCTTGTGAGGGGTCAGTGACAGCATCTGACAGGGGTGCGGGTTGATCGGAACACTCCATCTTCCTCCGTTGCTGCAGGAGCTCGTCCCCGGGGGCTGCTGGACGGTGGCCCTGCTCCTCGCTGTCCCTCCCTTGCCTGTCACTACCCAGCTGCCACCGTGCTCTAGCAGAGCTTGCGCTCCCTGTGGTCTGTGAGTGCTGCAGCAGCCCCAGGGCTTCTGCTGGTGGCAGTGGGTCCCTTGGGTGCAGCCCTGGCAGGTGGGCGGGGGTATGACTGCCAGGAACAGGGTCCTTGGCTCCATGCCAGAAGCTGCCCAGCACTGTGTCTGTGTCCAGATCCGCTGGGTCATGTGTGGCTTATCTGAGTCCACTTCTACCTCTGTCCTGGGGGTACAGGTCGGAGGGGGACCGGAGTCAGGCTTGATGGGCTACCTCGGCACCTGGGCACTATTCTCGATGTTGGAAAGTTCCCACAAATGCTCTTCAGGCTCACTTGGGAATCTTAGGCGAGGACATGGAGGGGGGGCTTTAAACACAGCTCCTCTTTTTTATGCACCCTTCAATATCAACTGGGCTGGCAATTTATCTTTGCTGGGCCTACAGGTTCTTTGCTTTAGGCAACTTCTGTTACTTAGCAGAGCCAGGAGTGACTTCTGAAGAGACAGAGCCCACAAGATCTTCATGCCACAGCCTGCCCACTTGTTTCCCTTTTTATAAAAGACATTATTTTTTGAAGCTTCAAAAAAAAATAATTTTACAGGCGATAGAGCCTTGTGGCGATGAGCCGGGATTCCAGAGGTGGACCACAAGGGCTTGTGTGCGGCACCCCGCCGGGAAGCTCCGCAGCTGGGGTGTGCTGCTGACTCCTCCAGCCTCAGTTTTCTCTCACGGAGCAGAGAAGCTACCAAAGCCTGCCTCTGCCTCTGGGCCTCTGGGGGGAGGCTGTGGGCAATAAATGCCTTGATATCTGAGGAAGGCTTAGAGTGACTTCTGTCTTCACTAACCACTTCATAAGTGTTTATTGAATAAAACAAACGGCTTTGAGGGAGGACTTAGCATTTTCTTGGCAGATGTGTCTGGCGTACTTAATATTATTTCCCTCATTCTTATGCATCTTAACTAATTCTGGTATCCTCCGGAGGAACCACTTAGAATAAATAATTCGTCCTTCCTTTGTGTCTCCACCGGCACTAAACTCCGGTCCCTGCGGGCACAGGGACGGTGTCTGGCTGCACCCTTTATGGCCTGGCTTCTTAGTGTGCCTGGCACGTGGAAGGTATTCAATAAACAGTTGTTTAATTAATTTCATATCATTCATGCAGGGCAATTTGCAAAGAGAAAAGGAAGGATATCTCGTCCTTTAAATAGTTTGTTTGGGCCGCATTTGCCTGCAGTTTAGGGAAGCCAGGTATCTTGTTCCATCCTATCACCCAGCCAATTAATCAACACTTGAATGAATCCCCAGACAGAACCTTCATTTTGTCTACTTATTAACTTTCATTATGTGCAATAGCCGAAGTGTAATTGTGAACAGGATGGATTATGCCGTAAACTTTTTTCCTATTACTCCATTCCTTCACAAATCCCCTTATTAAAGTGTACTGGGGGGTGATATATTATGGTAAGAAGGTTTAAAACATAAGGTGACAATGACCTTCCCTTTAATTAACTATGATGGAAACAAAGGTGAGTGCAGAGATGATGGAGCGTGGCTGAAGCCCATAAATCACCCTGCACGCAGGAGACAGGACACAGCTACAAAAATAACCTTGCGGTTCGCAGGTTAAGCGGGCGCTGCAAAGCACCGCCTTCTCCATTATTTATTTATGCCCCGCCCCATGTGCCTGGGCCCCCAGAGCCCTGCGGGGAAGGCCAGCTGTGCCGTGGAAGCCAGATTTCAGGGCTCCTCGGGGTACTTTGTTTAAAAAATCAACACTGTCCAGTTGAGCCTAGTAATAAAGTACACTTAAAAAAAAGCACTGTGGGTTTTTTGTCCTGTAATTGGGATGCAATTTATATCCACAGATCTTAGGCAAAAACACACAGAAGTCTGGTACCCTGGTCAATGGATTCTGACAACCTCATACTTTCAAGTAACCATCACCCCAACATGACACCTGACGGTTGCCACACCGAGAAAGTCCCGCGCCATGCTTCCGACGCTGGCTCTCCCAGATCCGTTCTGTCCACTGATTCCTGTACATCAGGCCACACAGCACGCAGTTTGGTAATTGTGTATAAAAGCTATGCATTTCCCTACGTGCAGGTGACACATTTAATGATGAGCAGTTTGGGTCTCTCACCATGACCCCCTCTTGCACTGCCCGCACGCGCTCTCCTGAGGATGAGGACCTCAGCTGCAGTGTGACACTTGCCACCTTCCCCATGGAGTCTCCCGTGCAGTCTGGGGGAAGCTGCCCCCAGTGTAGCTTCTGCCCCTGTCACATCTTCACTCCGGGCTTCTGTCCTCCTCTGCACCTAAGCACCCCCTGCATCTCCTTGTGCACAGAGGCTGGCCCGGGTGGCCTGTTTGCCCCGTTAGGTTGGTGAGAATGAGCCCCCTGAGGAAGGCCTAGAGTTCACTGTTCGGGGAGGCAAGAGAGAAGAGCGCGAGGGCCTCACTCCAGAGGCGGCTCTCCTGTGAACCCATTCTATGGGGCTCCTTGTTCCAATGACAAACAATGCACTTAGCTGTAAGGTAGGTTAATGTGATAAAGGCATGATGGGAAAATTCCTCTCCACAGAACAGGAAACTTCAACGTCCTACCACAGTGTGAATGGCCACTGACCCCTCCCCATCCCTGGGGAGCCTGGCAGCCTGTCCATGGAGCCGTGCCCTGTGCTTGCCCTTCTAGGGAAGGAAATAACGGGAAGTGATGCTCCCTCAGTTCTCCAACATCCTGCCTCAAAGCTGGGCTGGCCTCAGGGGGACGCTGGGGAGGCCCCCAGCCTTCAGGGTACCCTGAGACTCCTTGCTCCTCTGTCTCCTGCACGCTGATGTGCGGCAGCTGCACTGCAGCAGACAGGGGACCTGCAGCGAGCTGGTGGTTGTGACCAGAGCCACCACCAGGCTCTTCCTCAGCGGTGTTAGTTCAGGTGCAGAAAGTGAGCAAACTCAGTGAGGAGAGTAGAAGAACCTGCCCGGGTCTGCAGAGAAGTTGGGACGTGAAGTCAAACTTCGAGGCCTTCTGAGACTGACCGCTGAGAAAACCACACATGATAGGAACCTGAGAAGTTTGAGAGAGAGCTTGAGGTGGGGCCCCGCAGGGTGGGGTGAGCTGAGAAGTCAGCGGTCTCTGGGTCCAAACACCTGCCTGGCCGAGCATGTCTAGTGCTGCAGGTGGAAGGCGCCACTCACAAGCAGGAAGTGGGTTCTCATCAGGCACAGGGTGCACAGGGCCTTGAACCTTCGCTGCTGGCCTCCACGACAAAGGCGAATAAATGCCTGCTGTTGACCCACCCTATCTACCATGCTGTCACCCTATCTACCATGCTGTCACCCTATCCCAGCTGAGGTAGGACGCGCTCCGGGAAGACCACTGCCAGGCTCAGCACCAGGCGCTCAGAAACGCTGCCTGTCGTGGCGCAGTTAGCGGGTGGCTCACCTGAAATGCTAGATGCCGGATAATGAGTGGCACTTGGGGCTGCCTGTTTGTAAGCACTTGGGTCACGGACAAGAATGCAGGGCGCTGGTAGTTGGTATGGAGACAGTTTCTATGTGGCAGGACAGAGACTGAGTTCTTTGCCATTCTGCCTCTATTTGCGAAGATTTGGGAATGGAGATATTTTGCAAATTGAAAAAAAAAAGATGTCAGCTTCAAACACCATTGACATCCTGAGCACAAACAATGCACTGTGTCAGTCTTGTGGAGCTGGCCACAATTTATGCTGAGTGAGTAGTAAAAACATGCTGATTTAATTACATTTTCTATGAAAGTACCTTGCAAGAATGAGGTGCTAATCAATTCAGGTTTTTTACGAGACTTTCTTTATTAGCACTGCATGAAGCCTAAATAATTTCTCTTTGTTTCAGATTTTGTTTGATAAATGATTGTATCACATTGAGTATGCACACATGCATACAGCAAGAAATAAACAAGGATTCCACTAAGAGAAGAAGCATTTCTAAAAGAACTAGTGTATGTTGTGTGCAAAAGTCAATACTCCTTAAATATGCACATGAAGACATTAGGCTGCTAAAATACATACATGCATATTTTTTGTTTGGCTGTAGCTGGGAACCAAACCACACTTGTGAGCCCGCATCTCTGCTTGGGTCTACACCTTCAGGCTTTGTCACTCGGAGCTGATCCCAACCAGCTCTCCCTCCCTCTCCACTGTGTTCCCCTGGGCAGGTGAGCTACATCTCATTCCCGGGGCTCCCTGGCACCTGGCCCCAGGCCACTCCGAGCATAGAAACTCTCCCATGTGTTAAGTAGATGAATGATGGGTGAGTGTGAAAGACTCACAGCAGAGCTAACCCACAGTGAGATGGATGGGCAGCATGGAATGGCACGGGCAGAGGATTTCAGATGATAAGTATGGTTTTAACTCGTAATGATTGCATGTTTAATCATTTTCCCTGAGAAGACATGCTTTGAATATGTTTAAATATCTAAATTAGGTAGCATGTAATTAATTAGCAGAAGTGGTCTTTGTTTTGAGCAGATATGACACGGGCGGTTTTAAATAGGACAAATACATTCATCAAAATTTTTATACAAAAATAAACGCATAGATGCAGAGAGAATCATTCTTAAAAGCTGGATGCAAACTCTTTTGAACATGCAACCAATGCAAAGAAAAAGCCCTTCTGCAGTGGGTCTGAATCCATGTGTTTTGATTTAAAGTGAAATCGTGTTTCCTGGCCAATACTCCAGACCCATGCTGGAATGAAAGGGCTCGTTATTGATGGCCTAGGAATAGATGTGTTCCTTAGTCATAGACTCGGGAAATTCAGAAAGGCATCAGAACACAGAGATGGCGCAGGATCCCTCCGGAAGGTGACCTTTTGTCTCAGCGCCCAGACCGGTGGTGTGTTTCTTCCTGCAGCCCACCGCTCCACAACTAGAAGGGGCTAGCGTGGAGCACAACAAGAGAGCTTCAAATTAGTGTGGCAGGGCTTGTTTGGGGCGATAGCTTTATGGCTCTTTTAATATTTCCCCGTGCTTCTGCATGGATCCTTGCATTACTAAACCTCGCTGTGATGGTTAACTCAGCTGGTCATCAGGTCTCTAATGAAGAGCAGCTTGTGACAAGCTGTACCTGAGAGGCATTTATGGGAGGGTTTGCACCAGCTTCTGCCTATCTACAACCACAGGGCTGTTTAAAAAGCTCTTTTTAAAGGAAGCAGGAATGTAGCTGGCTTTAAGCCCTTCTACTCGCAGGCTTATCTGCGCTTATCTGTGGTGTTACGGTTATTTCCCACTTGGAGGGAGTAGAGGGAGCTGTTGGACCACTGAGATGACTGCTGCAGAGAAGGGGTCTTCTCTCAATTCCATTCCAGGAGTCAGGATTCCAAATTACCATTCCTGTGGAAAGTGTTTCCTTTTGCTTATGCTTTTCTTTGGTCATCTTTTACTAATATCTGTCTGAATTTTGGCACTGTAATAAATGCAGAGTCTCTCAATTAATATTTGAAAAGGCACTAAGAATTATCTTTAGCTTTTGTTGCGGAATTAAGAGGAGAAAAACAAAACAAAATAGATTCAACTGAGGAGGAAGAGTTCAGTGAAATCATTAATAATACCATTGTTTAGGTGTATGACTCCTGCATCCCGTGGAAGCTTACATTTCTGAACTGCATTCAATGATGTCAGATGCTGAGGTCATTCAAACAACTTTTTAGGAGCTATCAATATATCTGCAAAATATCAAATCTGCTTTAAGCATCAGTATCTCCTGAAAAAATGGTGCAAAATTAATCATCCTGTCTTTTTTTTTACATTCCTTCAGACAATGAAATATTTGAGGATGTAATTTGGTGGTAATTTAATGCGACTGATTAGCCTTTCCTTTCTTCATATCTAATGAAACTATGCAGAATGAAATTCATTTATTAAAACTGAGACCGGCGCGCTGCTCCTCACCCACGCCCGCGGACGTGAGGATGCATGGTCATTCTGCTGTCCACTCCGGGAGGCTCAAGGAGTCCTGGTCCACACAGCCAGGCATCATCCTTTCTTGTCACGCAGCTCATCAGGGCTGCATCTTCGCAGCTTGTGGAGCGTGAACCAAGAAAGCTCAGTGAAGATGAGTAGTTAGTGAGTGATTTGCATAAAGGAAGAGCAAGCATTCAGGGCAGGGGAGAGATGGCAGCCATAAACCATCACTGACCCATGGTACTGTCGGTGGCTGTCACCACAGGGGCAGAAGACAGAGTCCAGGGTCTGAATTGCACCTGACAGTGGAAATCACATGTGTGTGTGCTCCCAGCCCAGGACATTGTGTGTGGTGGGATTCACTGGGTCAGCAGGATTTTCCCAGCATGCCCCAAACAAGCACTGGGCCCCTCTGAGAGGCGAGGTGTATCATCTGAGGTTGCTAGGACCACACCAGGGACTCTGAAGTAGTTATTAAAATTCACTACCAGGAAAAAACTTAAGCCTGCTCTTTAAAAAAGTTAATGGAAATAATTAGAGCTTTATGATACTTGCAAGATGAAAATAATTATTTTATGAAACACAGAGGAAGTTTTGAGACCATACAACTAATTTGTAGGTTCCTAGACTTCAGAATTTTTCACCAAAGAATGGAAATTAAGGCAATTAATTTGAAAAATTAAAACAAGCTTTAATGTAAGGAATCAAGGTTCCTATTGAATCCCTGTAGCTGTATGTGGAACATTACCTCATGGAACATTGGAAGAGGGGTCAAGGCTCTTTCATGTTTAGGAACCATAGAAAAGTGTGGTACGTCCCTTGTTCATATTGGCTTAATTTATTTTCTTTCATGTGCTCTGGTCAAATCTAAACTTGTCCATCTAAAGGGAAAGCAATTATATGTGATGGGTTACAGTTAGGTGTTATAACCAACACGTTAATTAATATTTTTCCTTATATAAAAAAGTTAAGGATGAAAAGTGGCCTGAGTTTATGTCCTAATGCTATTTTGCTTTTTCTTGGAAATGTTCTTCCTTCTACTTGCCATTCAGAGAGAAGTGATCTGTGTAAACAGTTTCCTTTATCTGTTTAGAAGTAGAATTGCCCAGCTGTCACACATGTCGGGTTGCTTCTTTTGGATTAAATTAGTACACTGTGAATGAAACCTAGTTCTAAAAATCTCTTAGTTTATCAAAGACCAAGACTTACATAGCTGCTGCTTCATGGTAAATATTGTTTCTCTTACTAGTTTATTCTCATCGCAGTTAAATTCAGGAATAAACATGGGCTGCCTTTCAGTCTTGTGAGACGGCGGTAATTGCTATGTTAGAAGCTGGAATAGGAATCATCAGACATAATGACACTGTCACCAACCTGCTGAGTCATCTTCTCACATTAGTGGTTATGATTCCCTTTTGGAGGGAGGGGAAGCAATGGGACCCCTGGCGCACTCTGGGTGTCATTTCCCGACGTGATTAACTGTGAGGGACCTGCTTAGAGAAGTCCTTAGTAGATTAAGGGTCAGGAGGATGAGGGGCTTCACAGAGGGCTCATTCAAAGGGATTTTTCTAAAAAGGTTTCTGAAAGGCACTGTCACAGATGTGAATCTACTACATAGCAACAGCAGCACTTCCTATAAATTTAGAGAAATCCTGTATGAAGGGAATACTATAAATAAATGGATGCTAATAATACATTTCAATTTTAATTGCCTAGTATATTTTCTAGTGAGAATTCAAAGAGTATAATTTGCCATGATTAGATCAAATCGTCACTGCCTTATACCCCAGGATAAACTGCACTATGGAGAAATAACAAAGTTAATAGGTCGTTATCTTTATTAACTTCACAGAGAAGGAAGTTTGCAGACTGGGTATGGGATTATCTAAATTACACAGCTGATTGGATTGCTCTTCAGGAGGGCCCAGGAGAAACCCTCAGAGATGTGAAGAATCTGGGAGAAACGGTCCCAGCACTAGAGTTGACAGGCTTTGCTTGGCTTTGTTTCCCTTTTTTATGCTTTACAAAATTAGCAGTAAAGAGGAAGTGAGCAGCAGGGCTAGAACTGTTCAGTTAGGTGATAGAATAACATGATCTGGGCCCTGTGTGTGTGCATACACTGTACACATCCATGTGTGCACATGTGTGCAGCTTTTACTTTACCAACTTAGCAATTTACATGCAATGTATAATCCATCTGCCTTGCTGGCAGTAAGAGGGAAGGATTTTCCACAACACTTTGTTCTTATTGTGACTTATTCATTTGAAAATGAGAGCGTGATAAAAGGTGACACAGGAATATATTGCTTTGTACACCCAGCAATAGTGAATTCCTATTATGAAGACACATAATTGAAGTTGGTAAACCATCCTGCTGTTCTGGTGTCTCTTCCAAATGCAAAGTACTCTCTAATTTCTAACAGATTGCATGGGTGTGTGTGTGTGTGTGTGTGTGTGCCACTGAGTAACTTCTTCGAGTAATTCTTCGGCTCCTTCTGCTGCAGGTGGAAATGCTGCGGCAAGCACATGGCCTGAAATAAATCTGCTATGTGGGAAGACATGATAATGAGGCACTAATGAAGACCCCGAGTCCAAAGAAAGAATGTCACCTGGAAGTTGTGATCAGGAGGACGCTGATGAGACAGCACGGCATCTCCTCGTCCTATGGTCCCTTCCCTGCCAGGCCTCTTTGCCCCGTGGTGCCAGCAGCGAAGGAGGGAGACAATATGGGCAGAGGTGACCAGTCCTTGGTCGGGGAGGCCAGTGCTCCACTAAGGACTAGGGCTCAGCCTCCTGAAAGAAAAGGTGAGCCGGAGACACTGGCACACACACAAGTACGAAGGAAAAGGAAAAGCGTTCACTGTTACAAAATTCTTTCCCTGACCTTTGTGCATCTCATTTTAAGTATCCTTGTTCTCTTTGCCTTAAAAAGATTGCTTGTTTGTTAGCTTCCAAAATTGTACTATATAATTTTGCAGGGAACAAACTAGAACCTTTTATGGGGTCTAAAATCTGAGTACAGAAAGTTTTCTCTTGTCTGAATTTAGTTTGTAGACCATTCAAACCCACATGGATTTTTCCTGTTGGAAACCAAGTGCTCCTGTAAGAAGCCAGTGAAACAAAAGCATTTCACTCCATATTGGCATCTTTGTTGTTTCATTCCCCAGCTCTGCTCTTCATTTGAAAGTAATCATCCCTCTATTGAAAGGATTACACTGAGTCAATTGGTAACTTAAAAGATTACTCCACTGAATGGAGGAGGGGAGTGCACGGAAAAGCACATTTGTTCTCTTGTTCCTTCTTTCAGGGTCTCCGTCGTGTCACCAGCCTCACACAATGTCAATGAACATATGCTTCTGGTCGTTAAAACAAGACTGTTTTGTGACATCAGTGAGCCTCGCCAGCGCAAAGCCTGGAATTGTCCTGCGTGGCTGTCCCCTTTCCAGCCGGCACAGAAAAGGGCAGGCTCGCGTCACCCCCATTCGGGGAGCCCCTTGTCTGGCATCCCCAGCCGCGAATGCTCGGTCCCAGCATTGTTCTCCTGACAAATGCTGAATGTCCTCCATTTGCAGTGGCTGACCTTGACTAATTACGGAGAATCGGCGCAGCTGTCTCTGGCTTTACCAAGTGCTGTTGCCCCAGAGCAGCGGCAGCCACCACGGAGCCTGGGGTTGAGAACTTCATCACACTGGACAATGCCCACCGTTTGCACGACTGGGGGCCCGAGACACCCTCTGTTACCCTGTGTTGTCAAATAATTTATATTCATACCAGGCTTTGTCCAAGGTATCTGGGAGCAACTGTTTGAGAACAGATTAGAAAAGTTTCTTGAAAGTAATCGAAATGGGAAAGAAAAAAGGTCGGATGCACACACAAGACACACTTGCCATTATTCCTGTTTGTTTTTCTGATGCACTTTATGAGTTTCTGTAAATATTTGCATGAGTGACTTTTAGAACAGTTAACGCTAACAACGCAAAGCACCATGAAAGTAGCTGCTCTAATTAACGCCATCTACAGGCCTGGGGAAAACAGACTCCAGTTGCCATGTGCTGTATTAGCTCATTATGGACAGAAAGTAAATGCGAACTATGTGTTTATGGTTAGAATGAAATAATTAGGAAGCCTGTGTCTTGAGATAGAGCCATTTTTATTATAACACGGACTGTCTTCTTTGTTATTATATTCCGAGTTGGTCGCCATGCTACAGATACTGAAATCAATTCTGAACCAGGCATTTGGAGAAGATAAAGAAGATTTTTTATTTTTTGTTTTTGTCAACAGAAGCTACCAGCGGAAGATTGGTGTTTTAAAACTGAGGAATATAAAACAAAAATGACAATATTAAAAATTATAGAAAATAAAAATTATGCAATAAATTCAACTCGCCTGTATTTAAAGGTAACGTCACAGTTCATTCTAGTGAAGCCTTCAGCTGGCAGGGTGCTGTCCCCGCTCGTGGCAGCATGGGGAGCAGCCTGTGTTCTGACCCTAACTTCGGGCTGTTTCCAGCTCGTGTTCTGCTAGAGGGACCCCCAGTACCTCATGGGCGGCACCGTGGCCGGGTCTGCGCCTGCAGATCCTGTGTGCAGGTTGGAGCTGTGGCCCTTTGTGACCAACACCTGTGCTCTGTGCAGCTCTGGCTGGGGCTGGAGCCATGCACTGCAAATGTGGGGAAGCCACGCAATGCCTCACCTTCTAAAAGAATTGCCCACATAAAAGATAGGAACTAAAAAATGCATGGAGAAAAACAGAAATATTTTTAAGGCGAATATATCTTCAATTTCAAATAAGACTGCAATGCAATGAAGAACAACACTCTGGAAGGGAGTGGAAACCAAACTTTCAATTTCTTGTATCTTTGTTTATAATTCATGGTCACAAGTTGCTGGTGAGATGCAATTATGAACCTAGATATGAACTGGAGCATGACTGTGTCTCATATTAATCAAAAATAGTAGTCTCTGTTAAAAATATACAAAGAGAATGCGAGAAAATACTCAACTTTGTTGAAAGAATAGAAGTGTTTTGAACATGTTTATAGCCAGATTGCACGAACTATGAATCATAATTGCAAATTAGATAAACACAAAGCTCTTGCAGAAAAGCAGCCTGTTGGTGAGACGTGAACCACGCTTCCTTCCACCTGTTCACGCCACAGACCTCTCACTCCTTGCGTTAGATGGTCAGGTGTTCCAAGTGCTTGGTCCGTGAGGTGCCTGCATTTGTGGTTAGGGGTTCCGTTCGTTCCATTTGTCTAAGACAAGAAAAGTGTTCTTCTTTCACTTCAGAGTGGAAGTCCACCCCTTGTCACCCCTTGCTTTAAACCAGTGTAACAATCCAATTGCTTCTGCCCTTCCTCTTGAGACACTGTGATTTTGTCCATCTGCATATCACAGAGGCAGCCTTGTGCATTGTCTGCATCTTGGGCTTCCCTGTAGGAAGGATATCGCTCTGCTTCTCCCCTGCTCAAAACCCTGCTTAGTTGAAAACCATCTGCCTCACGGACACCATTGGTGAAGGAGAGGAGCACAAGTGTCTGTTTTGGGATATTTTTTGTGCATTTTGCTCCTCCACACATGGGAGACGCTGCTTCATTTATGAAGCTCTTGCAAAGCCTGGGTGCTTCCTGAAAAGAGCCGGCGAGTTCTCCTAACCTGAAATGTGGCTGGGTGCAATATCACCTCCTGATATTTTAGATCACCTACCTGCAGCCCAAGGGGGAGATAGTCATAAAGGTTCCCAGGGTTAGCCCCAGGGTCATGTGGAGTCAGTGTGTAAGGCTCGGCAGCCGCCCTGAGATGGCGAGTCAAATCCTCAGGTGGTTCTGCTCCGCAAGCCGACATCCTTAGGGTAGTGGAATGCAGGGCACTCCCCTCAGAAGCGAACTGCCCTGTGGGAAGCCCTGCCCTCTCGGTGTAGGCTGCGCACAACCCTAACTAAACACTGATAGTGTCCTTTGGTTTATGTGGCTGTTTCCTGTTACTGCAAATCGCCTGAAACCAGCCTGAAAGGGGAGAGAAAGTGTGTGACTCAAGTGTCACAACTCCTGTTGGTTGTTTGTCCACAACTTGAAGCCTTTGTACAACTCGACATCGTAATCACGTCCGGTCGTATGTTTAAAACGCAGCCACATGTGCTAAGACGCGCATGATCAAAACCATTCCATTGTAAGCTGGGTGCATGACTTCAAGTGCGAGATAATGTGTTTTAATCACAGTGATTATTTTTCAAGATGACTGTCACTGCTGTACAGTGGAGGTGTGAGCTCGGTAGAATGGCTTCTAGAAATAGACATCCTGCCGCTGGCTGCTTGGCGGGCTGGTGCAGGCTCTCACCAGCAGGTACAAATGAAGCGGTGATCATTTAGCTGAAGATTTTTAACAGATTAGCTAAAAAGACAATTCTAGTATGTGACAAATTCAATAGACCTGAATATGTGTTGAATCCCTTCCCAGTTCAAGTAAGCAGAAAATATAATGCAGGCGTATTCGGTTGAATGATGTCTTGAGCACACATTTTTCAAATCCAAAATTTTCACAGCCTGGAATAAAATATTAGCGGAAGCTGTTTTGGTGAAGCACAGATCCTCACTTTTGGCAGTTTACAAGGACACCTTTGCCATCAAAACGTGGTAAATACTTCAAAAATTGTAAAAGTAAAAGATACCTCACCACTTTTTCCCCTCCTTGCTTTGAACAATTACAGCATCATTCTGGCCACTTTTTGAGGCAGTTCTGCTGTCTCTTTCGTGTCTTTTTGTGGATGCTGAATGCCTTGAATTGATTCAACATGTTTACTGTGATTTCTATCAAATGATAACACTGCAGAGCATCCTTATCCACTTTAATCGGCAGGTTAGGCGCTGTGAGACCTCTAGCTCTTCCTCCAAGTCAGAACGACCATGCAGTGTCAGTACGGTGGATGAAGTCAAGACACCAAGGTAGTCACAACCGCGCTCCTAATGACACTGATGAAAGAGAACTCTCATGACTGCTTCAGAACACAGTAAGAAGCATGAGATGAGAGCAGAGCTAGGGGCAGTGTCCGAGGAGCTCGGTGACTACGTCTATAACTTAACCATCGTCTTAGTCGCCCACCATAGCTTTCGAGTGTACCTCGCTCCACGAGGAGAACCTGCCTGCTGCAAAAACTGGTTTTCTCTCCTCTGTTCCACCAGTCCGGAACCCTTGAGGTCTTCTCACGGTTTCTCTGACCCCAGTATGTAAAGAATGCTGACTAAATGGGTAAAGTAAATGTGAAATAGCTTATTTGGGTTTCTATGTACTATACTAATAACAGCTAGTTAATTATATTTTATTATAAAATAGCAAGAATATAAGTCAACAATGTCCCTTAAGCAGTTTCCTGATAAAGTACAAGTCAGTAAGTGACTAAAAGCCAATCCTTTGAGGCTCTTAAATTTTTGTTTTTAACTTAGATCTGAAGCTTTAGAATAAAAATGGCAAAACGCATCCCCCTCAGGATTCTCATGCATCCTCTGAATTTTGCACGGGGAGTAAAATCCAGCGTAAACCGCTCTGGAGCCCCGGCGTGCCTCGGCCTGTGGGCTAGCACCAGGATGCGATGCGCCCTCCTCCTGGGCTTGCCGGGAAATGTAGATTTGATAACTGCTTAGGGTAACCCAAGGCACAAGAGCAATGCGTTTGCAGGATAAGAAAAAGTAAAACCTTTACATGGGGTTGAACAGCTGAATGCAACAGCTACATATCACAAACATAAACCATTTTTTAAAAACTCAACCCATAAATAAAGAGATCAATTATACTTTGGAAGGGGAAAAAGAAAAGGAAGTCCGTCTCTCCAACCCATGGGGGATGCCCCGATGGACTGCGTGCTGCCCTCCACAGTCTGACCAGCGATGCCCTGAGCTGACCTGCACCTCGGAGGACGCAGGAGCCCGAGTCAGGCCGGAAAGGCCAGCATGGCTGCAGTGCCCCTTCAGCGTCCCCTGCCCTGACTGCAGGAGGGTTTCCCATCACCATCATCCCTCTCACACACTTCCTCCACCTCTCAGCACTGCCTGACTTCCCAGCACAAAACTGCCTGTTAGTCAGAAAAGTAAGTGTTAAAAATAAACCTGCCCATCACGGCAGACATCGCCACTGTGCCTGGAGTTTCCATCCCTCAGGTAAGGTGACTCTGTCGCCCTCAGCAGCCTGCCGGGGACCTGTGCAGTGCCATCCACTACCCCTTCCTCCTGTGGCCCCACTTGCACACGTGCGCACACTCTGCCAAGCTGCAGGCAGATGCAGTACCGATGGAAGCGGGCAGGGACAGATGATTCCCTCCCCGCTGGCTGTTCAGTAAAGTTTCTTTTTCCCCGTAACTGAAACTGGATCAAAATAAAATGTCCAAGCAAATGGTCCACGCGGGTGTGACGGGAGTGTTTTGCTGAGAGTGAATCTTTCTTCTAGGCGTGTTTTTCAGCCATTGTCCGAGAGTGATGGCTCAATCAGCCCCGTGAGTTTGTTTATCAGGTTGCCTCTGTTACATCTGTAGAATGACCACGCTTTCCTCCACACATAAATGCAAGTGGCCCCTGAGTCTCTCCCCAGACCTTGCTGCTGTGAAATGGGTTTAGAGGGCTGTCGCCTAGGGTGTGACGTCTGCTTCCTGGACTGCAGAGCCCCCTGCCTGCTGCCTGTGCGGCCCAGACGCCTCACCCAAGAGCAAGTGCAGCCCATTGGTGGCCCTGGGTTTCTGTGCTGCCTGACTGAGCTGTGCAAAGCCCGGGTGTCTTCACAAGGCCGTTCTCATCAGGGACAGCATCGAGATGGGGACAGGGAAGAGCCACCTCCCGTGCACCCCACTTCCTGTGGCGGCTCCAGGAACCCAAGGCTCTGGCAGGCCAACCTGTCATCAATCCTGCCTGGCTGACATGTCAGAACCTGCAGGCCCCCCTTCCCGTGCTCCAAGCCTCTCCGATGAGAAGTCATTTCAGATTAAAATCATCTGTGTCAGTGCTTCTCTGGGACTTTCCGGGAAGAGTGAGGGTTCCGACACTTCTGATGAGGGTGGGGAGAACCTGATTAACGGCCCTAAGGTCACCTTGAGGCCAGGAGAGGGGAAGGCATTCAGAAAGGCAGGACCAGCCCTTCAGGTAAACACAGAGAAGGCCGTCCAGAGCCCAGGAGCCTCAGACGCCCATTCCACGCCCTCCTTTGAGCTCAGTACCCTTTCTGTTTGAGGTGTCGGCCCCCAGGATCACAGCAGTACTCTCAGGGTGCATATCGAAAGCTCGGGGTCCTGCAGTGACTGCTCCAAGTGCTGACCAGCAGCTGGCTCTCAGCGGGAGAGAGGAAGCCTGGATGCAAAGCCTTTGTCAGTTTTCAAGGGGTAAATGTCCACATCGTGGGTTGTTTCCGGCTATGAACTAGAAGTTGCGGGGCAAAGACATGCACAGCCTTTCCGTGGAGCTACAGAAGACTCACTGCCGCGGGTCCACGAGGATGGAAAGGGCTCTCACTCACTCTCAGCTGCTTACCCTGGGAGATAACCCAATGCTTGCACAAGACTCTGACTCATTTCACTTACGAGTATGATCTCAAGGTGCATCCATTTACCTATAAAAGTCTCAAGTTTATACTTCTTTATCACTGAGTAAATAAGATCCAAAATGTACAATAGATATTGTGAAGTGCAAAGAAACTTCAAAAGGAAAGAGAAACTGAGATGGGGGAAAGCAGAAAAGAAGGAAAAAGGAAAAAATATATATATAAGATAACTCAGATATACTGCTAATTTCTCTTAGTTCATTGAAATAAAAGCTTTGTGCTTATATTGTTTGATCAATTTTTCATACCTGTGTATTTTACTCTGAGCACCTACTTTGAAGATTGCAATGCCCAATGTATTAACCATTGTTACCATCCTACTATGTTGTTTTGGAATTTTGCATCATTGTTTTATTGTTTTTTCTCTTTAAAATAAAAATAAAAATAAAGAGAATCCACATGATGTTAGAGGCAGTGATGAGAGAAATAAATCTGCAAGCCAAGGAAAGGCAAGGACCCAATGGCAACGCTTAGAAACCGAGGAAGACACTAGGAGGAATCCCTTCCAGAGCGCCTGCCTAGAGTCCGGGGCTGGGCCCTGCAAAGCCTTGACTTTAGACTTCTAGTGTCAGAACGGCGATAAGTCTTATTTTAATTTTAAAAAGATGGCAGAAAAACAAACTCTGTTTAAGATTTCCACGGAGAGTTTATTAATTCCTCTGAAATGTACTTCATTTAATGTTATATGTACCCAGTAACTGCACATTTAACACTGGCTGGGGTTAATGGCCAGCTTACTAGCTGGCATTGTCTGGCTTTAGTATAAGGTTGAAAATAGGCTTTTCTGACATTTCCATCATTTGTAATATTGTTTTAATTTTTAAAATACTTGCCCTTGCAAATAACGGGTAAAACAAGGAACTCTTTATCACACTTCGTGTTTTCCCGACCTTCCAGAATGTACATGGAATTCCCAGCAACCCATCTCTACTTTTCCAGGTTGTGATTTCTCCACAGACCTTGAACAATGCACTGTGTTACTCGTTTATTGTTTCTGCATTTTAGCATTTCCGTTCATTAGCGTCCGAGTCAGGAGGGCAGAGGATTTTGCCTTTGCAGCATCACGGTACCTGCAAACCCGGCTGGCAGAGTCCTCCGAAAACCTGTCAGAGGGAAGAGCCAAGCTGATAGCTAGCATCTGGACTTCCCTACCTGATGGAGTCGGGATCGGGAGTCATATAATGACAACTGTCCTGCCCCAACAGGTGTGAAACAAAGGGTCATTTACAGAGCCCAGGGCTAATGGATGCTGGTCTTGCTCTTTCAGAAAAGGCTTTTTAATCCTTCTGATCTTCAGGGGGAGGAAGAGTGAAATTATTCGATCCAAACCTAGACAGACACCAAAGGAAGTCTGAAGTCGTGGGCACACACACCACTGGAGGCAAGGGCTGGCGCTGACCTGTGCAGAGGTCAGAATCCAAGGGCCCCTGGGCCCCTGCTCGGTGCTGCGTGAGTCCTGCTCTCACTATCAGGGCCTCTCCTCTCCCCTGAGTTGGCCCAGAGTGTCAGAGTCCCTCCCTGAGGGGTCCAGGGAAAGAACGCCGCCCATTCCCTGGGGAAGCACCTTGTTGATTTCACCAGCTAAACTCAAGTTGGAATTAAGGGGTTGATGCCCAAGGAGGGGAAAGTGCAGTATATTGGACCAAAAAAAAAATATTCCTTGTACCTTAAATCACCCAGTCTCATTTAAGACAGTCCCACACTTCCTGTGGTTTAGTTTTGATCTACAAGCACGGGCCATCAGGTTCTCATTCAGTTTTATTTTCCAGTCCTTCTGGCACAGTCCCCTTGTGCTTCTGTGCACAAACCAATATGAACATCTGGTACAAAAGCACCACTGAGGACCAGCGCTGTGCATTAAATCCTTTGATCCTGGGACGGGAGCCTTCATTCTCTGTTCCTGTCTCCTGTTCTGAGAGCATACACCCTCTCACAATCTCATTTTGACAGGAAAGCATTTTACTGCAAGCTTCAAATCATCGCCTGGCTTCGGAAAGTGCGATCACATTTCTGAAGAGTGCCCGTCACCCTGCCGGCTGCAGGAATTAGCTAACCATTGCATCCTGTAGGCTTGGACGTGTTTACAAATGAAACCCGCACTCGGGGAGGTGCGAGGGCCACTAAATCTAGAAAATTAATCTTCGTTTATGGGATGCTGATGAGCAGAGATGCACAGGGATAATGCAATTTCCATCCTGGCGAGTTTTGCTTGCATTATTTTCTTTTTCTTTTCTCCCTTTTAACTGATTCATAGCATAAAATCTTCCTGGACACCTAATTATCAAGCCAGCTCACAGTCACAGCTGTCTGCTTGGAGAACCCATTAGATGCAGCAGTCGAAGCCTCCATAATTCCCCAAACTTCCTGGTTGTGAATATTAAGAAAAGATTTTTACATGTCATATGCAATTCGAAGGTGGTGTGAATGGCCTCCAAGATGACGAGGCCTGAATGCTTGTCCATCACGCCATTCACTGGTTACAGGTGGTCTCATTTTCCACTTTCAGATATCGGCTGCCTATGACAGCAGGCACTTAATTTGCATGTTCGACAGACAACAAACGGCCCTGTGCATGTCAGAATAGGTGGTGATGCGTGACAGGTCCTACACAATACTGTCTCCTCTTTGCGCGACCTTTGACCTTTTTGCATGTCTTTTTTCCACCATCAGAAAAAAAAATATATGCACTTCTCTACTTCGGAATAAATTTGATACCAAATTGATTATTTTCCTTTCTTCCTCCTCTTCCTCTTCCTCTTCTCTTTCTTTCCTTTAGAGGAGAGGCATGCATCCAGATTTTCATCTTAACTGCTACAAAACTCTGCCAGGAAAGCTCATAAAATTTAAAAACAGGGAAGGTGCGCAGAGGGAAGCTGTGTTGTTGAAATCCATTGTCGGTAATTTGGTTGCAACTTTTCTTTAAATGTCACCTTTCGGAGCTCTCTAATAAGGTTAATTTTTATTTAAAAAGAACATAAAATACGAATTTTTTAAGGCTTTTATTTAACTCATGTTAATTAGATTCTTGTCCTTGCAGCACTTTTAATATTAATATGTCACCATGGCTTGAAATCACTCTAATTACAGGTTCAGCCTCCTTGGACTAAATGAGGCACCCAGCTACCGTAACTCTCCATAATAAGATAGTGAGTGTCGCCCCACACCTCGCACTCCCCAGCAGTTGCTGATGACAACACAGCTCGCAGTCACCTCAGAGGTCAGCATGGGGTATGAGTGCCCAAGCGCCATGGACTGGACAATCCCAGGACCTCGGCTTCGGGGAACCCTTGGCAGATTATGCGACACTCAGACCTCAGCTGGGGTGCCCCTACTCATGCTTAGCAGAGTGCGTCCCAGGAGGGAAGCCACAGGGATCCCAACACCCCTTATCACACTGGAGAGGTGCACGGTCCCCTCCTCGTCCACGTTAGTGCTGGTCCTTGTTTTCACTGGGGATGAACATGTGCCAGTGGATAATCGCACCTCCCAGGAGTGACAGGCTTCAGTGACAAGTACCCAGAGCCCCAGATCACCAGATCCCCGGATCCCCTGATCCCCTCTTGCCCACTCTCGGGGCTCTGGAGCAGCAGATGGGCCCAGGAGCAATGCCAGGCAAGAGCAGGTGGTCCCCACAAGCGCTGCTAACCTGGGGGCCCCACCCAGCTGCAGGGCACCCGGATGCTGAGCCACCCTGCCTGACCAGGTGCTCTGTCCGTGGCTGCTGTCCATAACAGCAGAGACCGTGGGGCTGGCCAGGGCCTCTCAGCTGTGCAGGATGCTTGGTGAACCCGAGGCTAGCTGATTATGAGAACGAAATACTTGGTGAGGGTGGCGGGGTAGGTGGCTTCTCATTGCATTCCTGTCCATTAAGAAACTCAGAATGAAACCTGATTTACAAAGACCTTTTCTATAGAATAGATAGAATTCGTGACTCTAACATGAAAATATTTTGAAATTTAGATGGTCCCTAGCACTAGTAACTATAGAATTTCTGTAGAATTCGTGACTCTAACATGAAAATATTTTGAAATTTAGATGACCCCTAACATTAGTAACTCATGTTCTTTCTTAAACAAGTGTGATCAAACATTGGGTGAATGTTTAACTGTTTTACCATTACAGTAAAAGGCACGTTATCATTAATGCCATCAAAACTACTCCGCCTCCTACCAGACCCACTTATCTCAGTCCTGCTGCTTTCTGAAGCAGCCCCAGAAGTCCCCTTTCATGAATGTCTTTCGTTGCCCTAGCTTGGCTGCCTTCCTTTCCTGCATAGATTCAGCACATTTACTTTTCCAGGGCTTTTTGGCATTGGGAAGAGCTGGAAGCCACACAGTGCCAGTCCTGGTGAGTGAAGTAACTGAGGACACATAGTTTTGGGTGTGTGTATGTGTGTGTGTGTTTGGTTCCAGACACTGAACTCAAGACCTTGTGCTTGCCAGGCAGGCACTGTGCTGCTGAGCTGTGACTCTGGCCCCCACAGTAATGTTCTTGCAAAACTGTCTTTCTGTGGGCTGGCGCCCAGCAGCAGCACTCAGTGTATTTATTGTATCAGTTTTAAAGACACTCGTGAAAGGGCACTTCCAGAACTGTTTCAGAAAGCTGCCAGAACCATGGGCTAAGTCTGTCTGAAGGAAGGGGAGGATTCTGAGAATGATTAAGAGCAGTGTGTCCTTCATGGCTCATCTAAACACAGAGAATATTTTTAATCACACCCAACACAGGTATGCTAAAAGTAGTGTCAGCTTTTAATTTCTCTTCTGATAAGTTTTGGATAGTTATGAGGAAACAATGAAATAATTGACAGAAACTTCTCATTTTCTAATTAAATCTTTGTTTTGCACGTCTAGAGAGTCCTTTGGAGAAGATAGAAAATGCTAAGAAGATGCAGAAGTGAAGGTCACGTGATGACAGACCTGGAATGTGGACTGATGAGCCCCGCCTGTGCCCAGGGCTGGCGTGGATGGAGAGCAGGTGCCCAAGTCCAGTCAGAGGCCAGAGACAAACTGTCCTCATGGCCTTCAGCTGTCACAACGGGCCAACGCCTTGGTCTCGGACCTGCACTCTAACCTATATACTTTTCCCCATGTTTTTGTAGTGCTGCAATAAACATAACATGAAACTTTTTTTTTTTTTTTGGTACTGGGAATTGACATGACGTGAAACTTAATCTCTAGTCTTGTTCGGTGTTCAAGGGAACATGCCTCAGTCTGGAGTCTCTAACCGTAAGCCCCTGCTTCTCAGGGGGTGACTCCCTGGTGATTTTCATCGCGGTCTGTCTCCTGACTTCCACCTTCACAGGGCCCTGGGGACCTGCTCCTTCGTTGTTGCTCTTCAGAAACTTGCAACTTCTACCATGTATCAGTGACTCTCTCTCACTGTTTAGCTTGCCCTTTTGATTTTCAGTTCTATCCACATTCCCAACTCTGCTCCTTTGTTAGATTTATGTCTTGCAAACATCTCTCAGTTTCCTGATTGCCTATTTGCAATTTTAACAGTGACTTTTATTAAACAAATTTCTAAGAATTAAATAGTGAAGGAGAAATGATTGATCTTTTCATTTACAGCTTATTGTTTACTTTTTTTAATTTCAGAAAATTTCCCCTTTCACTGGGGTGTCAAAATATCTTCTGATATTTCCTGTGAAATACACTAGAATCTTGATTTCTGACTGTAAAGCTGAAATATGTTGGAATATTTTGTAAATATGAAATAGCATCTTTTCTTTAGTACAGCAGTTTGTTTGTTCTGATGTGAAATCTCAGTGCAGGGATTGATTGCTCTCCCCTTCTCATTTTGAGCACCAGCTTCATTCTGAAGCAGTGAACTCATCCACCATTGGGAGGGAGGGTCTCTGTGCTTCTCACCCACTCTTACTGCAGCCTCTTTCATGCCGGGACCCCAGCGTTTCAGGTTTTAGCTGAATGAATAATTTTTATGATTTGGAAATTCATTCTCACATATTTCCACAAAATTTGAGGTGCTCCATATATATATATATGTAATATATATAATATATAATATATAATCACCAATTTCAGAAGACAGAAATTCTGGTCAACGTTTTTATCAGAACCACAAAATGATGACAGTTTAGCTGTTAAGAGCTATGTTACAAAGATTTCATCCATTTATTTTTTAAGTATGTGCCTTTATTTTTCTCCAAGAAAGAGCCTAACTGTACTCCTTTGCAATCCAGCAAGGCTACGCTTATGTTTATGAGAATTTGTCCAACTGTCTTTGAAGGTGTTTGCACCCCTTTATACCATCACTGGTGAGGTGTGAGCCCTCTGTCACCCCACAATAGAAGGCTGTGGGTCTTCACTAGGGGACTGAAAACCTTTCTATTGGGTGTGAGTGGTGGATCCTTGTGACTTTAGTTATTATTGATGTAATGTTCACATTCCTTTTCTATACTTGTTTACCATTATCATATTTAAAAAATACCTATGCAAGTCTTTTGCCACTTTTAAAACTTAGACTACATGTCTTTTTTGTTGAGGAAAATTATGAACATATATTTGTAATTAGTTATAATGGCATCACATACATATGTTTACATGATATATGAATATATATATATGCCAAAAAGAAGCTCTTTGTACAATCACCAGAGTCCAAAATGAATAACAATTGAATGTTTCTAAACAGGAAAATGGAAAAACTGAAAATCAAACAGAACTCTCTTCCTAAAACCAAACACTACTCAGCATTAAAACAAAAGGAAATCTTACACACACACAAGCAAAGAAAGCCAGGAAAGAGCTCAGGTTCTCTGCTTCCATTTTCGCGTAGGAACAGACAGAACTCATGCCAGTTGTCATGGTTTATGTCGGTGGCCCCCAGGCCTCACGTGTTTGCATTGTGCATTTGCGATTGGTTCATCGTCTAGTGCTTGGCTTGGTAGTGTCAGTGCTACACCCTCCTAGGGGTGGAGTCAGGATGTGATGTAATGGCAGGAAGAAGGTGTGTCTCTCTCTTTTGCCGGTTTCCACCTTGCTGTTTGCAGCCGCCATGAACTGCGGCCCCGCCATGCCACCCTGCCTTGGAGCCAACTGAGTATGGACTGAAACCTCAAAAAACTGTAAGAAATAAACCTTTCCTTCCCCAACTTTGGGCATCAGGTATTTTGTCTCAGTGATGAGTAAAAAGTAACTAAGACACCAGTGAACAAGAGTCCCCATAGGACCCTCCTGACAACACAGGGAATCAGACACACAGATTGCTTCAGAGACAACAGAAACAGGTACTGCCTTGATTGTGATGCTAAATCTGTGTAAATTCTTCAAACTGTCTACTTCAGTTAGTGAGTTCAGGTGTGTGTGACTTATACTTCAATGATTAATTGTTAGCTTTATTCAAGCTTACCTTTTATCTTCAGATATTTCTACCTAATAAATGATGTATTTTCCTTTGAAATGCCCACACCAAAGTTCTAAAACGTTCTACACACAGGTATTGATTATTCCTTGAGTTTATTCCATTATTCTGTCATTTTTGTGACTTGCTAAAGTATTTATTTATTCCATTACATGTTAGGTTAATTTGGGGAGGTACTAGGAATCAAACTCACAACCTTGCACTTGCCTGGTACTGTGCTGCTGAGCTATATTCCTGGCCTGTAGGTTAATTTTTGATTATCAAATTTATTTATCAACATCACCTAAATCTCTCAGTTGATCTTCTCTTTCTCTAGGTCTTAAAAAAATACATAACTTGCAAAATAATACCCTTTTTTCACATTTACGAGTTCCCTCATCTAATTACATTGTTGAGTACTACTAAAAATGTTAATAACTTAAATAAGGAAAATATCATTTTGTTAAGCTAAAATTTGATATTCTAAACAGAATTCTTGACCTTTTACCCAGAGAAGTGTAATAGTGTATTTCCTCATTTCATTCATATTTTTTAAAATAATAATCGTTGATGAAAATGCCCCCTCATCCCTGGGTAAGTCTTTTGACTTCACATATTCTGATCTGTTACCACAGTGAGCACGTCAAAGCATTTTCCAGGGTGAAGGCCTCCGCTCCTCTGTGTTATTAAGAGACTGTACTGCTGTGTGTTCAGCTCCCCGGATCCACCCACCTGGCCTCCTCCGGCTCCGTCACCCTGTGTCCTGCGCGCGGTGTAAACGCAGTGTGCGCGCGGCGCTTCCAGGCCTGGGCAGGGCCCTGCGCACAGCTCCGCCATTGGAGCAGGGCTCCTGCCCCTTGTGTCCTGTCCTGCAGCCTCTCCCATCTGCACCCGCCTTCCCTGGGTGCGAGGACGCAAACCAGTCGCACATGGGCGTCTCACAGCCTTGCTACCCTTGACCGAGTGCCCCGAGGTCAGGAGAAGCTGAACACTTCGCAGTGGAAATCGGCACCCTGCTTTCTGGCTGTGCTGCTGCCTGGGGCCCAGGTTAGGCTACTGTGCTTCCTATCAGTTCTCCCTGCCCAGCACCCTCCTCCCTCCTCCC
>PVJX010017689.1:0-37866 GCA_004027295.1 Dolichotis patagonum | reverse complement strand
TTTTTTTAATTTTTGGTGTTTTTAATGAGGGAGAAAACCTGGATCTTACCTTGCCCTATATGGTTTATTCCAAGTGTTTTCAGAATTGGCAAGACTGTACTACACATTTCCCTTCACTACCTTGTCATCCTTCTACCACTTATACAAAAAGAAAGTAAAGCCCAAGAAAGGCAATGCTCATACTTTTATTAGGACAGGTAGAAGATATTTAAATAATTGAATACTTAAGGATTTACTAAAATCAGGTATGTAGTCTTTTGTTAATCATTGCTTTATCTCATTTAAAGAAAAAAGTCTGTCAAATAACTGAGTACCTCTCATATATATAAATTGTTTTTGTAAAAATAGAATTCTTCACTCTCTCTTAGTGTGAATCTCATTATGCAATCCGTTAATCTAATTAACTGTGTAAAATAACCTAAACTGTATGGAAGAAAGCTGATAGACAAACTCTCTTTTTGAAAATGAAAGCAGGAAATATCAAGGAGGTTTCCCTAATATTAATGGCTTGCTGTTTCTGCTTTTTATCTTACTGTGGTGATGGAACAAATTGCAGCCGCAGAAGCTGAGATGAAAGGGTCTTGACTCTCTGAAATACTAACACATAAATGAGAAGTTGGAACATCAGAAGGACTGTTGCGGAAAGCTTTGCCCCCTACAGTCTAACAAAGGGAAATGCAATGCCTGAATGTGTGCCTTGCATACATTTGTAAGCCAGTTGCCCCATAATTTGCTCAGATTTTAGTATAAGTGTAGAATGGAAAACCCTCTTCATTTTTCTTCAAGTAAGTTCATGATGTAATGGAAGCCACATTTAGCATTCAGGATGAATTGACTGCCAAAAATAATTCATAATATTTGGGCTATACTTTTCAATCTAGAGAAATATTTATCTTTTAGGATATAGGGAAAATTTAATACAAAACTCCTCATCTTCTCTCCATTGTAAGATGCAATTGTTTCTTATAGTAGCTTTCTTTAACCAGAAAAACAAATATTCATTTTCAGAAATAATTTGCTTTTTCCACATAAGTTTTTTTAATGAAGGGAAACCTATGAACAATATAATTTCCCAAAGATAAGGTTATTAAGTATTCAGTGCATGTTCATTTGATAAATGAATGCATTAGGTCAGGCACTGAACTAAAATCTGTAAGTAGAGATGCAAATAGCATAGTTCCTATTTTTGAGACATTAACTTTATGGTGAGGAGAGAGACATACACACAAGCAGTTAATTATAATGAAATCTAATGGCTTGAAAAAGACGTGGAATAAATGTATTAGGAACAGAGTGAAGGAGTACTCAATCTTGATTTGGACTCAACGGGAGGTTATTTCTAGGTAAATTGAAGTTGGTGAGGTCATCTAAGTATATTAGAAATTCGATCTTTTCTTTAAAAACATCTAGTTATAAATAGTCTCCATTATAGAAATGGTTGACAGAAATGTAAAATGAAACCAAGGACATGAATTATATCTCTGCTCTTCTTAGTTTAATCCTCCATATTAACTTTATCTAACAGGACAACCATGGCATGCATGAATTGGTGATGCTAATTAGATGTACACATATTTTTTGTTTGATTTCATGAGTGATATTAACTTCCTCCAATTTGCTTGTCCATAATAGTGGTTTTATTAATATACTGATGCAGGCTGATTAACATACTCATTTGGTAGACTGACCCTTACAACCCTCCAGTCAGAAAATGACTACCAAAACAGGAAGAGTTTGGGCCAGTATGCTTCTTGATTTTTGAAATGTGAATTAAAAATTTGGGAAATGAAACCTTTCATAAGACCTAAATCTGAAAGAATTAACTGAAAACCCATGAACAGGTGACACTTTATGAAAGTTATAAGTTGAGTTAGAAAGCAAGTAGAAATACACAAAACCATTTAAAGTTTGAACATTTAGGGAGATGAGGAAGAGCCAGGAAAGGTATTAATGAGCATCTCTTTAATGAGTTGAATGAAAGAAGGTGGTAGTGTGAAAAAGCAGCCACCATACATCTTCTTTTTTTAACATCTAGTACATGTATTAGAAAAGCAGAGAGTTATGAAATAACCTCACATCTTTCCTTAATAAATTAGAAATAAAAAAGAAGAAAATAACAAAGATCAGAAAACACAATCCCTTATCAAAATGCCAACATCATTTTTCATAAAAATTAATATTTTTCTGTATGTGGTAGAACATATCATTTAATTATTTGGCCAAGCTTCTATTTCTGTTGTGATTAACTGTACAAGAGAGTTCACATGCAATGACAAAACAGAAATAAAGAAATCATGACTGCTAGGAATGTACTAAAACTTGGATGGCATGGTTTCCCATATATGCTAAGGCTTTGAAAAACATTTTAGAAATGGCCTATCATGACTGAAATCCATATATAATGCACTTGTGGGCATAATTAAGGTAGTAAAATGGCACAAAAGAAGTGGACAGGATTAACAAGTCATTTTACAAATTCTTGGCACCATCATGTCCATATAGCACAACAAAAGAAAACTGAATAGGTAATAGATAAAGTCATGTATTTACGTACATAAATTTTAAACCACTTTTATTTGTAAATTACTCCTCAGTAAATCTACAAAAGAAAACAAATTTCAGTGTATGCATTTTAATTTGTGGGTCCTGCTCTCTAGATATTTAAATGTGCTTTATTTCTTTTCTTCATTCATTCATTCACCACAAATTTATGAAACATTAACTTTCTAATGGGTAGTGGTATCTAATAAGTTATGTGTTGATGAAAGTAGTTTGGAACTCTACTTTTCAGACTAAGACCCTACTTGCTTTCTCAAAACTCAGACTACATTAACTAGCTCTTGACTCATTAGGAAGGATCTACAATCTGAAATGCTCTATAAATGATCTCCTCATGTTAGGTAGCTTTTCCTAACATAAACTAAGAAAAAGGATAGTGCGTTTAGTTCATAGAAAATAAAAACTAATTAAATCGGTAGGAAATGCTTCGAAGATGGAAGTGTTGGATAAGTGTTACAGTGATAGTTAAGTATCCAACGGGTGTGGGGACAATGCCATGTGCAATACCGTGACAGACATCAAAGGCGGATCATAATGATTTAGAATTTTAAAAAGGTCTTTGCTGAACATTCAAAATTATGAGTCTTGGATTTCTGATCATGTATTGCTCTTTTATCAAACATGTGTGGAATCTAAGAAGAAAAGCAAAGAAGCATACGTCAGATAAAAATGGAATTTAAGTAGCCAGAATACACGAAATACCATTCATTCATCATGGTGCATAGCCCTTGTTATAAAGTATGCTTTCCACTGCTCAGAATATAGACAAAGAAATATCCTTTACTACCTTGCTTGGCCTTGAGTCGTACCTACAAAATGAAAGAATTTGGAGGGAGAGAATCTCAGAATTAGGTTAGGAAAAAGTTGAATAACTGAGAATGTTGATTTGGAGAAGTACTATACATATTCTCTGAATAATGTATAATCTACCAAATAATGGGGAAAAGTATAGACTGTTTGCTCACTCATTTATTTGTTTGCCTAACATTTATTTATTTGGTATGTGTTAAGGTTGACTTATTCTCCATCTCTGAATGATTGGTTAATATTTCAACCATTTTTGCCTGTGAATTGCCTTATCACAAAAATAGAACCTCTGCAGATGATCTATTTGAATTCCCCTAATACAATAGAACAGGTGTCCTTATTTTAAAGGCAAACTTAGGCAAACAGACACGTTGAACATCATGTGAAGATTAAGAAGAATTTCAGAATGATGCCACTACAAGTAAATTAACTTCAAAAATTGCTGGCAAACCACAGGAACCTAGGGGGAGAGAACAGATTCATCCTCAAAATCCTCAGAAGCAATCAACCCAGTCCACGTTCGGATTTCAGTATTCTGGCATCCAAAACTGAGAAATGACTCTTTCTTTTTAAGCCATTCAACGTGATACAGGTTTGGGGGAAGCCATAGGAAACTAATAGGCTAAGGATAAGGAAATATCCAACAAAACATATATATCGACATTTTACTTTTCTCTTAAATGAGTCTGTGCTTAGTAGCTGTACTATGTCAGAAAATTTTCTGTAGAAGTAAATAATACAGTGTTACAGCAGTTAATGATCCCAAATATTAGCTGTATACCCATAATACTTTATTTGTGGACATGAAATTTTGAATAATTTTGAATTTTATGTAATTTTCAAGTGTCACGACAGGTCATTGTTTTGCTTTTATTTTTTCAACCAATTAAAAATGTAAACAACTTTTTTAACTTGCAACTTGGATTTGTCTCCTGAGCAAGTTTGTCAACCTCTACTGTCAGGGAAATAACATAGATTTTTAGTCAAGTAAACCCAGTTCTTTCACTTCTTAGGTGTGTTTTTTGATCTATCCTCTACTTCATTGAGCTTTGGTTTCCATACTTGGAAAGCAGAAGTAATTATGACTTCTTTAATGGACACTTGTAAAAGTTGCTATTAAAGGCAGCTTATAGGAAAGTAAATTGTGCAGTCACACTTAAGCCTCCATTTGGAAAAGCCTGTATCTGATTTAATGCCCTATTGGTCAGTTTCTTCGAACTCTTAATTTTGAGCAGATCTTGTGTTTATATTTTGCAATGGGCTTCACAAATTTTGTAGACAGCTCTGAGTCCTAGCATAGACCAAATGCCCCCAAAGGAAAGCTGTTTTTATGACTATGCATGATAGTACGTATAAAGAGTAGATTCATAAAAAATTGATCTCTAACCTTGGTTATAGAGTCAGATATGGCTTCCCTTGGAGAGGATAAAAGCATTTCCTTGTAGAAAAAAAATCGCTGATTGTAAGAAAGACAATAATCCTTAGAACAAATTAACTGATGGACATGGGAAATAAAGATATAGTGCACTAACTTTCTTATGTTCAAATGAGTGACCAAAAGGAAATACTCCTAAGAAAGCCAGCTTATGTAAAACACCTAACTGTTCGCTTGCAGTGGAGACTTCCACTATGAAATAACTTTAGAAATGTGCTGGCTTTGCCGGGTTATGTGTGCAGAATGCTAAACAAATCTTTGCAGTTGGGTCTTGCAGCAGTCTTTATTTTGAGCAGTGACATCAGAGTATTTATCCAAGCACTCTTTTAAATAGAAATGCAAAAAGAGGTGCATTGCAGGGGCTGCTGAGCAGTGTAAATTGTGCACTGGGAATGAAATTTGGAACTGCGAAGCTCGCTTGCCAACGCAGCACAGAGTCTGACCTACTATTAGTTCATTGTATGTGACCAAATGGGAAAACTCACAGTTTCAAAAGCATTAGACAGTAAGCGACTTTTTATTTCACTTTTCAGAATTGCTGATTAGGAAAAAGACAAGTAGTGTGGCATCCATAAAACAAAAGCCATGCCACTTTTTCCTTTAACTCGGGGAAAACTCTCCTATTGGTAAGAAAGCTGCCTTTGACCGCCTTCCAGCATGTCTGGCTTTACATCAGATAGCATCTCAAAATGTTTTTCCTGGTACAAGAGTTGGTATTCCAGGCCTATTATCTAACTCTACTATGAGCTTTGGGTGGCATATATGTTGCAGGCAGTGAAAGATAATCATAAAAGATTCTCCTCAGTTTCCATTCTGCCAATATCATACAAACACCTTGAGAAGATACTTCAAACATTGGCTAGATCTATTTTACTCAGCATTAGGCAAATAAGTGGTTATAAAATGAATTTTAATATGTACTAAGCAATTTACATGTATACAGCAAGGTCAATAATGCAAGACTTTATTGTACTGTGGGGTTAGTAATAACTCCCGTCATCCCCTCACTAAGGCATCGGTGAAGCTCTGAGTTATATGTGTGTATAGGAGGTTGCACCTATTGTTGGACAGTCTGAGTTACTTTTTTGGCTATTTGAACTCACCCTGAACCACATCTCTGCTTCTTATTAAATTCTATTATGTTAGTCACCCCCCATGTCTGCATTTATTCAGTAATAAGTAAACCAGACTACATATCTTTGCCTTCTTAGCTTAAAATTGTGGGAGGAAGTGAAAACCATTTTATCCAGCAAGCTCAGGAATTTCTGTTGTGCTTCTCCTTTGACTCCTGTAATTATGCATCGAGCCATTTCATTGCTCATTAGCATCTCCAATATGCACCCCTCAAGGATGGAGTGGGAAGGTGAGTATCATATTAGTCAGCTTGGCTCCTTACTAGTACCTCTGGCAAACAACTGTCTAATGACTGAAATGAAAGGAAATCATCCATGGTGTTCCTATTCCTAAATCTTGAGTGAACAGTATATTGGCTCATTTCCTTTTTACTAAATGGTGTCCTGAGCATTTGAAGGCTTTGCACAAGGGTCAAGTCTTAGTTTGCATATCCAGTGAAAAACCCATCAGTTGGCTGGAAATATATGTATTTGTTAAGTTTATTTTTTTAAATTTTATTTTAAAGAGGGTAAAATTAAACATAACAAAACAGATCATAAAAAACAACGTAAGACACACAGATTTCAAAGCAAGACAGCCGGAGATCTTCACTGTCTATCATATTGTCTCTTGTTTTCTTCCAAATAATTGTCCATATCTTCACATACAATGAATTCATACAAAACAAAATAGTATGGAACTGATCAGAACAAGATGATAAAGGCATCTTAGGTCTTAAATACCAGACAATAAAGAAGTCAACAATGGCTTCTATAATGTCTCTCATTCTCTTCAAAATAGCTATCCATACCTTCACGTATGTTGAAATTAAACAAAGCAAAACAGACTAAAATCACTCTGAACAAATAATAATAGATATTTGTTAAGTTTAAACATATATATATTTAACTGATTTGCTGTTCCACTTAAAGGACCGTTTTCTGGCTATTTTTCTGGTTTTGTTTTTCTTTTTGTAAACTCAAAGATGAATGACAAATATACAGTAATTTTAGCTAGTGGAAAAGTTTTGGAAGAAAAAAAGAAAGGATAAGGTGTCATTGGCTAGGTCTGAACAGTTATTTTTGATACAGTGGTCAAAAATGACCACTTAGGAAGATGATGTTCAATTAGAGAACTGAAAGATGAAAAGAAGAAGCATTGTGAGTTCTGGTTAAGAGTATCTTTCAACCAGTGGAATGGCAAGCATAAAAGCTCCTAGGAAGTAGAACTTTCAACTGCCTACAAAGCTGTAATTAGGCTAGTGCCATTGAAACCGAGCAAGGGGAAGAGGGGTAAAAGATTGAAGTAGAACTATAGACAGAGATCAGATGATTCATAGACCTGAAATCTCTGCTAAGGGGTTTGGATTGGATTTTCAGTGCAATAGGAGCCACTTCACACTGTTAAGAGGGGAATTGGCATTGCCTGATTTACAGCTGCAAAATACCATCGTATCTGCTTTGTTAAGAGAGGGCAGTAAGAGTCGAAGCTGAGGGACCAGTTAAGAGGCGGATGGGAAATAAAGTCTATGAGACTTTGATCAGCATGGTTGTGGCTGAGACGGTGACAAATGGCAGCATTTGAGATCAAATATTAGGGTGGAACTTCCTAATGGGTTAGATATTGGAAGGGTGCAGAATGGAAACAAAAAGTGCAATCAAGGGTCGTTCCCGGTGAGTACTTTTAGCAATAGAAAAGTAACTTGATGCCCCTGAACGTGTTTATCTATAAAAGGGGACCTACAACAGTCATCTCTCAGTCACTTTTATATTCAATTAATATCTATTGAAGTCCTCCTTTAAGTGGGACATATTATTATTACTTTAACTTTTATGCCTGTAGCTAACACTCAAAGTTTCTAGAAGTGTATTGTAGGGCATTATTGCTGGTCTACATGCAAATAAAGTGATGCACAAGAGTTTTCAGTTTGGGTATCACATGACAAGTAAGCAGCAGACATGGAACTTAAATCCAGGTATATTTATTTTGAAACTGGATACTTTCTAGATAAATGTTCCTCAGATGTACAGCAGAATGAATCTTGGAGACTTACGGACCCTACGTTTCTGCATTACTAGTTTTGAGGTTGTTACTCTAAGGAGTAAACTGCATTACTACAGCTGGGAACTCTGGTAAGTGAAACTCTCCAAACGTAACAGAGAACCACTGTCTCATGTTGTCTCTTGTAATTGTTTGAATCTGCTTCTGGGAGACGGAGTGAGAAAAACACATTCCTGAAAATTTTCCAGGGAACTCTGGGGCTTGTCAATATTTTTTTAATATTTTTCCTAGTTTAATTTGATATTAAATGTTACTAAACAGGTGGAATCCCACAGGCAGTCTAGTTTGAAAGTGCACAATGCCTAAAATGAAGTAATTCGAAGCATGCCCTGCCTAGGGTCACTGTTGCACTATCAGAATTGCACGAATATTAACATAAAGCATATTTTCAAATTTGAGAACAGCAAAAATCTCCAGATTCAGATGATTCAAAAACTTAGGTTATAGTTTTGTTGTTGTTGTTGTTGTTGTTGTTGTTAAGACCAAGATCTCCCCATGTATAAAAGTTAATGTAAAATTTAAAGGACATAGACAGTGTGTTACAAGGATCAATCAAGAAAACTGATCATAGTTTGCAAAGAAGAAACAGGTTTGGCATTTAAGTGACATGATTATTCCTCCAATAGAGTTATCTGAAATGAATCATAATCGTTCTACTCTTTTCACAAATGTTTCCTGTTTCTAGCCTAGAAAGGTAAATTTGTACCAGAATGTTGTTACATAAAATTGATAGGCTCTGAAAGCTCTTAAATACACTCATTCTCCTCTCTACCTCCAGGCTAGCTCTAGCCCATCCTAGGAAACTGTCTTCTCCTTCTCCTAAACACAGTCATAGTCAGATGCTTGGATAATATGGTCTTTGTCTCCCATGCACATTCGCCCTCGCCAAAGTGCCTACTCCCTGTAATTACTTTCTGCTTTGCAGTTCACTGGCATGATACAACATATAACCAAGAGCATTTGATACGTTGTAAATGGTCAGGCATCTGGATCACTGATCCTGGGTATCAGCTTCCGATTTGTGAGTAAAACGCTGTGGGTTGTCTGATTCAACTCTTGACTTAGTCTTACAAAAATGAAAGACAGGGTAATTAAAGGATGCTTTTCCTTAGAGTAACAACCTCAAAACTAGTGTTGAAGCTGCCTTAGTGGAGATATTAAATCTACTAGAACATTTGCTGCAGGTAGCAATTTGTGCTTTTTTTGGTATCCTTTTGGGGCAATCAACTTGGCAAAATGAAAGCAAGTGATCATTTCAGGGCAGAAATAACATCATAGCAGAAAATTCAACGAGATTCTAGTTATTTCATTGGTTTTTTTTCCCCTAAAAATAAAATACTGTAGTTTATGTCTACTTAGCTGCAATTTGGAGTTGTGTTAAAGAGACATCCCATAGTCCATCTAAATCAGTCTTTGACAACTGCATTTAACTAAGATAACATAAAATTTGGGATAATACAGCATCAAAAGTCATTGCCTAATCACACATTTAGTATAAAGAAAATGTATAGTCATCTGTGTTGGAGGATGTCTGTGATTCCAGTACTCAAAAGGCTGAGGCAAAAAGATCACAACTTCAAAGCCACCCTACAGCACATAGTTCAAGCCCAGCCTGAATTACATGAGGAGAACTTGATTCTCCAAAAGGAAATTTGCACAACAGGTTTGTTACATAACCAATTGAAACATTAGTTATTTAGATCATTTTAAAGCTAGAATTCAAATGTTATAGAAACTTATAAGTGATTTCTGGTATAGAGCGGTCGAGGGACCAGTGACTAGATGACATGAGTTTTGTGAAGATTCCAGGTTTTGAGTGTCCAGCATTTGTATCATCATTAAAGTTGTCTTAGTTTCTTCACAATAGTTTTATAATACTCTGATAGTAACAGGCCAGAGAGGTGAAGAGGTCTGAAAGCTATGGCTTCCCACTGAGCTCACTGAGTCTGCTCTAGATCCTATGATTTCATTTTCATATCTGTTAACATAAATATGAGGAAATTAAGCACCCAGAAGGAAGAATTTACTGCTGCAGTTCAACCCAGTAGAAGAGACTGAACATCTCAGTCTTTCTTGGCCAGGACAAGCATACAGAAGAGAACTGAGTGACAGCATTTGTTCTGGATGGAGAAGAGGAAAGTAGATGGTAGAGGTGTGTCACTGTAAACAAGAGCACAGAAGGCAGACATCTTTAAAGGTAATCAGATATGATATCACATCCTCAGTTTTAAAGACACTGGGAGTCACCATATGTAAATAAACAAATCTAATTTTCAGTAGTGCAATAGGAAAAGGCACTGCATAATTTTTGTAACTGAATAGTTTTCAAATCAAGTAATGTCTAAAAATCTTCAGAACTTCAAGAGGATCTAAACCAAGAAAGAAATCTGCTTAACAGTGCAGCAATAATACGACAAATATTGGAGTGCACAGAAATGGCATATTGTAATTCTAGAATTCTGTAATTCTAGACCACATCCCACAAATAAAGCCCAAGAATGACTGGGAAATCTTAAAATAAGGCTTGATGGTCATTTCAGATATTGTTTTTTCTAAATAAAGACAAAACCTTGAATAAATTTATCCCATAAACAAATTTTTAAACTTCATGAGGTATGCTTCATTTAAAACGGATTGCCTTGGTTCTGTAAAACATTCTTCTGCTACATTGTTTGATAATTTTATTGCTCCCAGAAACCCTATAACATGAATAGGCCAAGGACTTAAATCTTGACATTTCACAAAATAAAAAATGCAAGTAGTAACAAACATATACAGTACTTTATTTTAATGGTATTCAGGAAAACATGCTGAAATAAAGTAATCGCAATAACAATGAAGTAACAGTTTGTATTTGTAAATTAAAACAAAATTAATATCAACTGAGAGTCTTGCAGTTAATATAGAACTGGGTCGCTGCAATTTTACTGGAGGGCAAAGGAAGTAATTTGGCAATACATCAAGAACCACAGAAATATTTTTATTTGACTCATAAATTCCAATACTGGAAATATGTCACAAGGAAATAATCTAAGCAGAGGAACAAATATATTCTAAGGCAGTGATACTCAGCTAAAGGCAACTTTTCCCCAGGAGGTATTTGGCAATATTTGGAAATGCTTTCATTTGTCACAACTCTAAGGGTGCTACTGGCATCTAGTGGGTAGAGGCTAGGGATGTTGCTAAATTTCCTACAAAATGGAGGGTAGCCCTCTCCTAGGTCATATTTCTCAGCAGCTTTGAAGACGGAGACTTTGCTGTAAGAGGTTCATTATAAACGATCCACAATTTAGATTTGCACCTATCCACAAAGAGATGGATACTTAAATGTCAGTGTGTATCTGTCTATTTATTAGACTATTATGGAGACATTCAAATGATTAGGATGTCTTAAATAAAAATTGAAAAATGCAAAAAAACTGAAAAACCATATACTTTACTTTGAAAAATGTCATGGTTTGTGTCTAGATGTCCCCATAAAGCTCATGCAGTCATAGATGGGGTTTTTTCACAAGTGGTTGGATCTAGAGTCTGTGACACTGGGATTGATTCATGATGTAATTCTATGCTCAAGGACACTGGATTAAAGGTGTGAATGCTACCTGCCCTCAGTAGCCTGGGTAAAATAGAAGACTTAGAAAGATCTGTCATTATCCCTTGCTTGTTCAGCTACCTTCTGTCTGCCATGAACTGTTGTCTTCTCTGAAGCCACACTGCCTTGGAGCCATATGAATATGGATGGAAACCTTTATAAACTGTGTGCTAAGTAAACCTTTCTGCCTTTAAATATGGACGTTAGGTACTTCATCTCAGTAATGAGAAATGTTACTCAAGCAACAAATATGAGTGTACTGAATATTATGAGTGAATATGGAATCAGAACTAGAAGCTTGTTGTCATATTTTAGATTTGCTGAGACAGTGGCAGTCCCTTGTTTCTGTACCATTATATATTCTCCCAAGGGGTAAGAAATGTCTATTATTTAGGATCAAAGCATCAAGGTCACCTTCTTGCCTATCTTCTCCCTGTTAGCATGTCTGGTTTGAAAAGAATTCTAAACATGTGAAGAGAAAATACATCAATTAAGAAAAACACCCAAGAAACTTTATATAATTTGTCCACACAAAAATTAGCCCCTTGAATTGAAAATTGAAAGAAGTTTACCTCATACATTTTATTCACAAAACCAATTAGCAATAACTCATCTCCAACAGAATTTATGATACTCAATTTCGTGTCAACTACATCTGCTTTCCTAGGTAGTACTGGGTCATAGGGGAAAAAACACAACATCATCTGAAGTGATATCTGCATAGTAATGAACAGAAAGAAGCTTACACCCAAGTTTATATAAATGTGTGTGTGTGTGTGTGTGTTTGCACATGCATGTGTGTGTGTTTCAGGTAAAGTGAAGAGAATATTTTGCTTTTTGGTATTCTTAAATTAAAGATGAGCAGAAAAAAACGCACGGTGGTAAGTAAAATAATTACCACATACTGACCCCCAAACCTGAAATACTCTGTTAGATGGCAAGAAAGGATTAGAGTAGTATATCCATCCAGTTCAAGCTGCTAAATTACTGACTTTGAAGTGGGAAGAATATCTGCACAGGCCTGATGTAATCGGATAAGTTTTTATAAGTGAAAAAAGCGGTCATGAGAGACATCCCAATGAAACTGGATGATGGAAGCAATGATCATAGTATGTGATTTCGGGTTTTGCAGATGAAAGAGGACCATAAATTCAGTAAGCTGGGGAGTTTCTTGAAGCTAAGTCAGGGTGACAGATACCCTCTTAGAGTCACCAGAAGTATTCAATGCACTGAATCCTATGAGAACTGTCCTGGAATTATGGTCTCCAGAAGTATAAGAAAATACATTTGTGTTCTTAAAGCTACTAATTTTAAAGTACTTTGCTGCAAAATCTATAGGAAACTAACACAATGACCCCATTGTAGTGATGAGTGTATAGTACTGGACCATGTGTGTGTACTTTGGAGGAACACACAGGTTCAAGTTTGCCTCCTTCTCACAAAGCCTTGTGGCCTAGGACAATGCTACCATTCCAGGTAAGGTTTTTCTCCAGTATAGTAACTGTTTTGGTGATCAGCCCAGAAGTGAAGTGTTTCCTTGGTCTCTGCCCTACACATATTGCAAAGGTGAAGCAATGGAACAAGAAACAAAGTTCTAAAGGTCTCTTTATTCAAGGAGTGTCTCCTGTAATAGCCAGTGTAAAAGAACTACTTACCTTCTGCACTGAAGAGCTAAAACATTAAAAAGCTGTACTGGGGAAAATTAGAAATTTTAGTGTCAGGCCCAGCTGAGATTATATCTTGGCATGGATGTTTTGAGTCTGAAATAAGATGACTTTACCTGTCTAGATGAAAGTCACATTCTTACTCAAAAAGCACCCTACTCACTTCAAATCTTGTTGTGGTGTAGACATGTTTAATGATTATAGTATATAATGGGGTGTTCCTCCATGTATAAAAGGTAACAGTAAGATACTCTTCACACCCAATCTTTGTCAACAGCAACGAAGAGGAAAATCAGAGTAGTATATATAAACATCAAACTTGGCTGTGGCCTCTCTGAACTAAACCCTTCAGTAACACTTTGTCACCTATGGCAGGAGCTTTTTAACTTTTCGTTTTAAGACCCCTTTCAACTCAATAATTATTGGATGCCCTATAGAGTTTTGTTAATATGGGTTGTATCTATAAATATTTGTTGTATTAGGAATTGAAATGTAAATAATAATAATCCTATTACAAGTTAAATATTTTACCAAAATAACTGTATTTGCCAAAACAAAGTATAAAGAAATACGTAGTTGTTTTATGTTTTCCTATGATTTCCTGTAATGTGTGACTTAAGGGATGACAGTTGGATTCTCATAGCTACTCTTGTGCTCAATTGTTTGCAGTATAGTATTTTGGTAGAATATTAGGAAAGAAAAACAGCATCCTTTAGATACTAGTTGGTAAATGGGAGAGTATTTTTGTTAGCCTCATTGGCATTTTTAATTCACTTTTCTTTGATACTACACCCAAACTAGACTGAAGGTGGTTTCGTGAAGATTAGCTGTAATGTGGATTACGATATCATGCTGGCAAATTGTTGCTACTTTGTTACACTAAAGCACATCGCTCTGGGCTGGGAATTTAGCTCAATAGCTTAAGTGCCTGCCTGGCAAGCGCAAGGTCATGAGTTCAATCCCAGTACATTGCTCTGGGCTGAGAATATAGCGTAACGGCACAGCATCTGGGTAGCAAGTGTAAGATCCTGAGTTCAATTCTCAGCACCAAAAAAATAAAAATAAAGTACCTTGCTTTGTCGCACACATCAAATGAATGTTATCTATATCAGATTTTGTCACAAGGACTGATCATTTGCCAATGCTCTTTAATTATTTATGCAAGTTTTTCAAATATTGGGACATTTTATTATAAATAACAAAAAGTCATATCTGTTAATACCACCACCAATCTCATCATGGAAGAACATAAAGTATTGGGAAGCTGTCAAGCTTACTTAGTAGATATAAATTTTCCAAAATTTTAATTTTCACTGAGAGCTCAAATGTAATCATTGGCAACAAATATAGTCAGTTGTCTCCTTCAAAGTGATAAACACACTTCATTCATTTTGAGAAAATATCTGCCAAATATTCAATCTGAATCATCATTTTGTCAGTCATTCTTTCACAGAAAAGGAGTGTTATGTGAAAAATCCAGCTGTATCAGTTCACAACCCAAATATCACACGTGGACTTTTCTTATACAACCACCGTAATTCATTTGGTGGCAGAAGTGATTTGTGTGTATTTTTCAGTTCAGAATGGTAAAAAGACAGGTGCTATGACTTGAGATGCAATTCATACTTTCACATTTCATAATTCCACTACTTTATTAAGAGCGTCCCTAGTGAATCTTTCTTTTGATTTGTTTTTGACTGTGAGTACTTTTCAATATGGGGTAGCTGGCATGTTTTACTGCATGTTCTGGCATCTTGGTGATAATCTTGATTTGTGCTACAGTAGCACTTTTACCAACCATTGCTCTTTATCTTCTATGTAAATGTCAACACCATCAAAATGGCAAATGGTATCTATATGTTAACTGGGAAGTAGGTCTGCTCTTGCAGACCTCTGAGCTTGTCTCAAGCACTAATAGATGTCTGAACATAACACATTGAGAAGCGTTTTTCTACTAAAAAAATATTAAGTTCCTATGCAGGTCATGCACTGATTTCTCTATGTTATTTCAAATTTAATCTTCAATCTTTTTCATGATCTTTCGTTGACTTGCGGCACTTCATGTGGCAGTAAACTCGAAATGTATTCACTCCTGAATAGACAATACTGGTTCTTGTGTCTCTTACTTTCTATTATATCGTTTGGCCCTCTTGATAAACTTTGATAATAGTGTCAATTTACTTGCCCTCCTCACACCTACGTGATATGATTTAGGTGTCAACTTTCTTCCTCTAACCCCTCCCACTTGGAATTTGGCTTTTGTGCACTCTTTAAAACTTTTGGATCGTATCTATCATGCAAATACCTCTCTCAGAAATTGTCTTTCTACATCATTCTTCTTCCACACACCCCAAAATAAAGAGTTTTGTTAAGGCAGAAATTCTGCATTAGCTGTATGCAGGCTTTTTTGTAACTCTGTATTGTTCTCTCCATAGATTTTCAACAATCACTGTTTAAATGGATGAAGCAATCAGTGCAAACATACTCAATAAGACAAGCTTGGGAAAAATGAACATCCTGATAAACATGTTTGGTTTAAATTTTACCATCTGCAGCACAGATTTTCAGTTTAACACCGTATTTGATGAACCAATATAATTACAGTTTTCTTTTTGTTAAATATCTATTTAATAAACATACCGAATGTCTGTTTTTTTTCCTATTTCTTCAACCCTTGCTAAGGAAGATGAGAAGCAACGATTATAGACTGATACTTTGTATTATAACTGAAAATAAGTAGACTTAGAATCAAGTGATTGCTCTTGATCTTATGTATTCCACTTAATAAGTATGTGACCTTGGACAAGTTATATAATGTTTGTGAGGCCCAATGTCTTTAGCTGCAAATGGAAATAACAGCTCCTTGCTATAAGGCAGATTTTTATTGGATGAGAGTCCACTTCCAAGATTTTATTTGATGCTTTTGGCCCTGGTCATCACATGGTAGATGGAATGAACAAATAACCTGTGATCATTTTATAAAGGCATTAATCCTATTCATGAATTCTCTGCCTTCCCAATCTCCTCACCCCCAGAGCTCACATCTCTTCATGGTAACAAGTTAAAGGAAAGGATTTTAATAGATGAAGTGAGGAAGACTCACTCAGGCCTGCAGAGCTTGCCTGGTTGAAATCAAGAACCAGACAAATCTCCAAGTGGACAAATAAAGTGATCTATGGACTCTGGGTGCTAAATGAAATACCCACGCCATATTGAAGTCTCCTAGAAGAGAAACAGGAGAAGAGGACTATTCTTTGCACTAGAAATAGGCCTTGGGTTTTGGTATTTTGTTAAGGATTACACCTGTTAAAATTTTTCTGAATATTTAATAAGCATAGATGAATATTTACTACAGTTAAATTCTAGCATATAAATGTTTCTCTATATTAGAAAAATAGTCCTACAAGATGAATTTAATGTAATTATTTTTCAGTGAAGTAATCCTCAAAGATATAAGTACATTATTTATCACTACATATTGCAGAGAATTGTATCAATACTTAAGCACTACTATTCATATGGACTATTTAAAAAGCATAAAAATTTCATTTTCCTGGGTCCTGTCCCTAGAAGTTTTGATTCAGTAGAGCAAACATAGGGCAAAAATATTGTCATCAAGGTCTCCAGTTGATTGCTAACAGATTATACTTTTAGAAATCCTGAAATCCCACCAGATGAGAATGCTGAAACAGAACACCCAAGAAACAGAAGAGGCCATAAGAATTTTCTCAACATTGAACATGTTTCAGGTATATAACCAACAGGGCCACATTTTTTCTTTACACTGTCATTTTGTGAAGCAACTGATACCCTAGCACGCAGATCGTGCAGTTCAGAAGAATGGAACTAAAATGAATCTCTAATTTACTGTTTTCTCACCACCACACAATGTCGTATGTTAATTTGGATTAAACTCTTGGTTCTATCACAAATTATTGCTGTAGCCCTTGGCAAGTTATTTAATTCCCTCCTATCTTTATTTTCTCTTTTGAAAAATAGAGATAATAATGGCAGCTCTATCAACCTTGTAGCATTGTGGTGACAATCAGAGATGACCATGCCCACAAACGTACTTTGAGGTATTGAACTTTAATTTCTGTAATATATAACCCTTTATCTTGAGAGGTCATTCTAGAGCAGAAGCCAACTCAAATTGGAAATATGAGAAAAAAGTATGTATGCACTTTATTTGGTTTTATAGTTGCTTGCTTGTTTCCAATGATAAATGAATGCATTATTTGTATGGAAAAACTTGGAAAAATAAACAGAAGAATTAATCAAAATATGACTTGACTTCCCTTCAGTGGATATTATTGTGTTCCTAAGTGCGTTTTCTTCTTAGTTGGCAGAATACACCATCATTTGTGGGTTTCCTTTCTACTCTCAGGATAGTATTAGACTTAAAAAAAAACTGCCAAAAAAGGAAATAGTAAATTGGCTTTTAATGTCTCCTCTGACTCTTGGGCTCATGATGGAAATAGACGTGCTTTTCTGTATGTGAGGCCCTGCCACATTCATTCACAGATCTCCTTTTCTAGGAAGTTTTCTGGTCTTTTACCTGAGAATCTATTGGTATATTTTCCAGGCAAGAAAGTTTTGTACTCTTTTCTACATTCATTCATTTATCTTCTCACCCTGAGTCCACTTATGTAATGTAGTTGGATCTTTTCAGTAATTTTAGGCTTTTATGAACAATAGACATTATCCATGGCTATGCACTGCTTTTGTAATGCATCCAGAAAAAAATGCTTGAGTCTAGGAGTTATGAAAGACTGAGCTACCCTCTTGAACAATAAAGAAAAATTAACAGATAAAAGGAAAAGTTCATATTTATATGCACAAAAATCCTACCTCATGCAGCAGCATATAAACACTCTAGGCAAATGGTAGCTATTACCTGTCATTCCAGAGAAAACACTGTTTCCACCTTGGTATATTTTCTTTTCTTTTCTTTTCTTTTTTTTTTTTTTTTGGTACCAGGGATCGAACTCACGACCTAGCGCTTGCCAGGCAGGTGCTTAAGCCACTGAGCTAAATCCCTCATTCTTTTTTTTTTTCACCTTGGTATATTTTCTGTTGTCTAGATTCTTATATTTCTGCTTTGTACTCTGGTTATTAGAGTCAGTTTTGTATCTTTGTTTTTAGTAATATGAAATCCCTATTATTTTCCCATATATTTTAAAATTAATTACCTCAAAATTTACATAATTATAAATAATGTACGTGCTAGAAAAATATAGCTATATGACTAAATTAGAGTTAGTTTCACAACTGAACTGACAAAAATGTTAAGGACCAGTTCAACCCACTGGACTTACCTCCCCTTAATGGAGAAAATGTGTACAATGATTATTTGCAGTCTGGATTGAAAGAATTTTATTTTCCTCCAAATTTTCTCCAAGTCTAAGGATTACTAAAAACAAAGGTATTCTTTCACAAAAGGCACGAATTTGCAAGATGCCTGTTCATGGAGGAAACGGGCAGTGCTGGTTTTGTGAGCATGTGACTAATAGAGTTTCACATGGAACCATGGGCCTCAGACTTGTTTAAATTCTCTACTGCCGCCATCTTGTATTTGGAAATAATTTTTGAACAGATATTCACACTTTCATTTTGGCTTAGGTCCTGCACAATAAACATATTACTTCCATAGAACTGACACAAACGCTGGATAGATCAAAGACTTGTGGCTACTTGTGACATTTTATAGTCATGCTGTACACCATATATTTTATGTACTCGAAAACAAAGCAACTTTTCAGAACAATAAAGATACAATGCCATCTGGTTACTAGAGAGAAAATTAAATGAACCAGGCCCCATTGGCACAAGTCCCCCCTCAGGAATTCTGTGGAGATCGGCATGGTGTGTGGAATCCCCTAGCCAAGGGCTACATCTTAAATTGTCCACTCTCTTGTTAAATCCACTGTTTCTCACTTTTGTTTTGCATCAATTTCTGATCTCTGTCTTGTATGTGATTTCTGGTAGCTTTGCGAATACCTGTTTTTAGTTTCTATTTGAATAATATTTTGGTTCTCAGCAGTGCTTCTTAGGGTCTACTCATCTGCTGTTGGATTTAAGTGGTACTCAGGTACATTAACTAAGATGACACTAAGTTGCGTAGGCCCAAAAACAAAAGGTTAGCCAGTCAGGAATTTGGATGGGAAAAGACATGAAAATTAATTTACTTAATTCCATAATCTGGTCTTCCTTATGAATAGAAAAAGAAAGTGTATTATTTATACACAATGGAGTACACTCTGCCATAAAGTAGGATAATCTTGAGTCGCCTGTAGGAAAACATGTTACGTTTGAAATAAATCAATGTTATTTGAATAAATCATAATGAAATAAATCAGACTCACAAGTTTAAATATCACATGGATTCTTTCATATGAGAAACTCAAAATATAAATGAAAAGCAAAGTAAAAGCTAGGCAACATGAAGTAGGGAGATACATCATTTTCAAATAAGAAAGGGATCAAGAGTTGGAGGGAGGAAAGAGGCAGGAGAAGTGGATGGGAAAACATTAAGATGTTTTATATACATGTATCAACTCCACACAAGAAATGTAAATATTGTGTGCTATAATCATATACAAAGAAAAAATAAAATTTGAGAAAATAAGTTGATATAGTTGGAAGCCTACAGCACTTAGGCTTTTCTGTTAACTTTCTTTCACACAGCAGTACAATGCTATTAGTCATCTTCCATATCTTCCTGTGCTTCGATAGCTCATTTTCTTTAGTAATTGATTAATGTTCTGTTGCATAAATGCACCATAGTATTTTATTCATCCATCTGTTGAAGAACAACTTGGTTGTTTTCAAGTGTTGATAACTATGAATAAAGATGCTACAAACATTCACATGCAGGATTTCACACATAGATTTTTAAGTCATCTAAAGAAAATACCAGCCAGGCATGGTGGTGCCCGCCTATAATCCCAGCACTCAGGGGGCTGAGGTCTGAGAACCACCAGGAGTTGAAAACCAGCCTGTACTACAAAGTGAATTCAAGGTCACTCTGGACTACATAGCAAGACTCTGGCTTAAAACCCATCATCATCATCATAATAATAAAGTAAATGCCAAAGAATGTGATTGCTTGAAAAGAAGTAGGTGTGAGAGAAGGCAGGGAACAGTTCCTGATGATATGCCTCAGGCCCTGTATTAACTGCATCCCTGTATGCTACCAGAAGCACTCCCATACACTTCAGCATTTCATTTCTGTTAATCAGTGATTTTTTTTTTTTTTGCTTAGTGCATTATAAGGAGGGTTTTTGCTCTCTGGGATGCAGGGGTGAGACTGATGAATTAGTGGTCCTAAATTGACTGTTAATGAAATATATTTTCCTGATATTTGTATTTTCATCCTGAACCTTCTCACTCTTAGAAGTTGGATAAAGTTCTAAGAAACCTTGTTGCGACTTTGTTTCTTTTCTCTTTAAAGACCTGTGTATAAAAGTTACGTGATGTATCTGAGTGTTGATTTATTAATATGCATCTTGCAATGTTTTTGAAATAAATAATCTGGAACACATCCTACATTCTGCTCTCCTATTACACACAAGAGCACATTTCTGCAATCGCCTTTGCCACTGATCCCGATTCTAATTTTCACACAAACATCAGCTCTTGCTCTTGACACTATCATTTATTTTCTCAACATACATTCTTCCATTGGCATCTGCGAGGGATTCACGGGTTTTGTTTTACCATTTTGGTTTTCCTTCTCAATTTCCTGTAAAAACTGCTTCTGAAGATGCAAAGATTAAGTCTCAGACCTGGCTTATTCTCAGATATGAGAGATGAGAAGTAATAACAATGCTGATAATAAGCACGCAGGTGTCTGCTACTATGTTAGGTTGCTTTTTCCTTACCTGTTTTTCCTCTGGTATTTTTCTCTAGTATTGCTTGTGAAACATCTAGATGAAGATTGCTCAGCACTCATATATATATATATATATATATATATATATATATATATATATATGTGTGTGTGTGTGTGTGTGTGTGTGCATATATAGTACTTTCTGATATATATGTCAGGAAGATGATGTAATTTTTAGGTATAAATTAAGAGCTCAGCAGATGGATGGTGATTACAGCCAGGAGAGTGGATGAGATAACCTAGAGCCTGTATAGAGGGAGGTTAATAATCACATGAAGGCCAAAGCTACAGTAAAACTGAGATGTGCAGCAAATGATCCCTCAGGAAAGAAACTCTTTCCCAGGATTGCAAAACTACTTGTCGAAAGATAATTAAAAGAAAATTTCAATAGTTGGTTGGAGACTTGGGAGATTTGTTACTGCTAAAACAATTGCCCAGGGTGGATGCAATATGGGGTGTATTGTCTATAGAGAATTGAAAACCAATTAAGTTGACTGAGAATTGTTTTTGCTTCTTATTGACATCCTGCATTGGCAATTATGAATAAAGTCAGTGATAAAATACTCTTCCTGGGAAATTTTTTGACCTAGGTTCCAAACAGTTGCTTCAGGGTGTGATTGTGTTTAATAATGCATATGCAAACTTCATTTTATCATCTGTTTTTTTCCATAAACATCGTATTATGTAGGGAAGTTATCCTGGAGAATTCCTAGTCATACATTTTTCTCCTTAATCCACAAAGGCACATGAATAAGTAACAACTTGGGGTGATTCCACCCTCTCATCCCCCTTGGGATGGTCCTTGTCTCCTACTCTCATTAGATTCAAGCAATATATTGGAAATAATGGTAGTAATACAATCATAGAGACAAAAAATATATCTTGAGTTGCTTCATTGGTGATTTTATATGATTGTTTGGCATTCTTATGTTCATGTTTTTAAAAAATGAAATAGTATGAACTGACAGGTATAACTTTTTGTTGTTCAACAGTATATTCAAAGACTAGCTCATACATTAAATTCTTCTCTACAATTGAATTGTGTGTTTACATTGGAATACACGCTTTCTTAAAAATGGTAATAGTATGTTTTAATACTAAAAGATAAATCAAGAAAATAGTTAATGTTACTGGTTTGAGCATGATTATTGCTAGAAATAATTTTGTCATATATTTAAAAAATAAAATATGCTCATAGCCAGCTGATCTTGGTTTGCCCATATCTCTTTGTCATCAGGAATTAAAAGAACATTTCAGTGTGGTGCAATAAAAAGTCTATCACTGTCTTTAATTGTCCAAACCTCCTCTCTGATTCTCCTCTCAGAAGTCTCTCTAACAATAAATTTTGAGTTTTAGTACCTTCAACATGGATTGGGTTGATACAGTTAAAACTGTGTTTCTTGTTTCTTTTTATTTTATTATACAAAAAAAAACAAAATTTCATAGCAAAACAGAAAGAATAACAGTAGCTAATACACCTTGTATATTGTCTTCAAAGTAGTCACTCAGAATGAAAGACACATAAAGAATGATTCATACAAAGAAGAAAAACATATAATCATGCAAAGCTTTCTTTTTAATAAACAGAGAAATTAAGCATAAATGCAACATATTGGAATATATTAAAAATACGTTTGAGACAACAGAATACGTAATTTGGGGAAAGTGCTTGAGCATCTTCCTATTTCTTATTTATCCATCTTCTGTTTTGCTCTTTATTTGTATTTATATACATATTTGATTTCTCATATAGGAGAAACCATGCAATATTTAAGCTTGTGTGTCTGACTTACTTCACTTAACATTATGTCTTTGATTGCATCCATTTACTTATGAATGTCTTGAATTTATCTTTCTTTATGGCACAGCGATACTTCATTGTTTTTAAACACAGTTTTTTCCTTATCCATTCAACTTTCGATAGACATATATGCTGTTTCCAAGATCTAGCTATTATAAATTGTGCTGCTATAAACATAGGTAAGCATGTATCCCTGTGCTATGATGCTTTTAACTCTTTTGACAAGGTACTAAGAAGGAGGATAGCTGGCTCAAGTGGAATAAAAGACCCAAACCAAAAGTAGGCCATTAACAGACACTCCTCAGAAGAATAAGTGCAAATGGCCAACAAGTACATAGAAAAGTGTTCAGCATTGCTGGTTATCAAAGAAATTCAAATGAAAACTACATAGAAATACCATCTAAATCTGGGAAGAATGGCTATCCTCAAAATAATCTAGCATATAATAATAAATTCTGGCAAAGATGTGGAGGGAAAGAAACCCTTGTTGGTGGGAATGTAAACTCATACAACCACCACAGAATTCAGTGTAGATTCCTCAAAAGCTAAGTGCAACTGCATTTCGCAGAGATCTATACTCTGATTTAGATCTGACCACTGTGTTTTACTGTTACAAATTATGAAGCTGATGCTATAGCAGAAGAAAATTCTGGCTCCTGTGTCTCAGATACACTTCTCATCACCAACAGCAGTGTCCTGGCATTTTTGTCATACATTTATAAAAAATATGTGCACATGGCTAATTGACCTTGGTTTGTGCCATCTTTCATTTGTTTCTGTATCAGTTTTCCATTTCTACTGGTTTTTTCTTTCTTTCATATCAGTTTTAAATCTTTCTTTCTTTGAGAAATAAAAACTATAGATGAAACTGTCATAAAGAAAGATAAACTTAAGTCATTTGTAAGAAAACAGATGTAATTTGAGACCTTATGTTAAGTGAAATGTATCGGACCCACAAAATTAACTAGTGCATGATTTCTTTTATATAAGAAACCCAAAATATAACTAAAGAAGAAAATAAAAGATCAATAATAGGAAATAGGGAGGCAGACATTTTGCAAAGGGGAAGGAGACCAAGAGATGGTAGGAGGGAGCGAAAGGAGAAGAAAAGAAGATGAAAAAGGAATGATATGCATTTTGTACTCACAGCAGCTCCAAACAAAGAATGGAATCATTATGTGATGCAAACTTGTACTAATAAAAAAAACTGAGAATAAAACCTGAAGTTTTCCCTCTGCAGTCTCATTCCTTTATCTCTCATACCCAAAGCAAGCATAGCCTCAAAGACATAGTTGTAAGTAATTTTACTACATATATACATAACCATGTTTTATATATGTATGCATGATTTACTTTTTTCTACTAAAGTATAATGAATAATAACAGCTTAGCACACACACTTTCAGTGCATTCCTTTTCCCCAGCCGCTTCTCTATCATTTTCCTTATTGTAATTAGTGTTTGAGTTTAACTTTCTTTTAGTTTAGCACTGTAATTATCAATTAGTAGATATCATAATCATTAATAATTTCACAATTTCATTTTTGCATCATTGTTTCCCACATCCTGATCCTTTCTTTGGTTGAAATACATATTTTTTCTGATCTTCCTCTCTTTCATAGTTTTGTGGCTGTCTCCATGCAGTCCTCCAGGATCCATTCTGATAAAAACAGGCTTGAAATTGGTGGCTTAACTGTACTGTCCCTTAGCCTACTGGGCAGGGGCTTGCCCTGGTCCCTGGTACTGTACCTACCTGCTTCTTTTAGCCACCAGGACATGGTCACATTCCTTGCTGATGGTAAGCTGGTAAGAAAATAAGGAGGTGAGTGATGTGGCATAGTTTTGCACCTGGAATCCAACAGGCTGCATGTTGTGTATCTTTTCTGGTTTATGACAATGTGTTTCTTGTTTTTAAGAGTAATATGGGTATGTCTTAATCTGTCATTGTCATGCTGCATGCTAACCGGGAGCTCTACTAAGTGTACTAGAGAGCCACCTTGATGGGAATTTGCACTGTGTCTAGAGACTTTTCACATGGATGAATGCATTCAGAAAATGTTATCACATAATCCCATCCATCTGTATTGAGCTCTTTCATTACACAAATAATTCTGAGCTTTGAGAACATCCTAGTTAACTGACTTAATTTTCATAAAGCTGAATATTATTTGGTAATGTTATGGGAATATCACAAAATGTAATCCTCCTCCAATTTTTCAAAAGCATTGTTTTATTAAAACCATTTACTGTTTAACCTACAGCTCTACATCTTAAAGAGTCACAGATATTGTGTTCAGTGTACCCAGCATGTAGCTGAAAAGAACGTAATTAGGGAAAGATATAGAGTCCTTGACTAGTCTTACTTTGGAAGTTTGTTTGCTTCCGATTCCCAAGGTACCATGTATCCTGCGGTGGATTTGAGTTTCATAAATTTTGCTTTCTTTTGTTTCTGAATTTTTAATAAGTTGTAATGCTTCAGTATGTACAGCCCTTGCCATTTTAACATCTATGCAGCATTCCTATAAACTAGAAAAAGAAAATATCTTACTTAGGACACTGAATAAAATAAGTCAGAATATCAAAGCAATAAAATTGCATAAAAGCAAAGCTATGGTAGACCTTTGTAATGTTTAGGGTGGGAAGAGATGCCCCAATTTTAATGTGAAAAACAATATGATTCCTCCGCACTTTGAATGCCCGCTGCTATCTCTACCAAGTCATAGTACCCCTTTGATCCACAGTAGAATTTAACTGGTGCTTCCTAAAAAGCAGAGGGTCAAAGACAGTGATGAGAAATGAATGAAAGTGGAAAAACTCACCATTTCACTAAGTATACTGTGGCTCAAAGGGTTCTCAGTGCTACTTATCATAAAATCTAGGTCTCATACCTAGGTTTCTTGTTTCCTAGCCCAACACATTTGACATGCAGCAAGTGAGCAATATTAGTTGCTTTAGAGATTTAGGAAGCTAGTGGGTGTGGAATTCTAAGCTTGGAATCAGTTACACACACATATACACATGCAGATATACGTTAGGTTTATTTATTGGAACATATATTACCTATGCATGTGTCCATATGTATATGCATACATACATTTTTTTCTTTGTCCAATGATGACAGTTGACAACTCTTATTTTTTCTAAGCATAATAACTCAGGATTGAGGCTGAGGCAAGTGTATTAGTAGGCACCATGAATGAATCCTCATGGTTCCTTACTAATCTGCAACAAAACTAGCATATGACTAGCCTGCAATCCAAAGATCTGATAAACATGAGGGGGTTTGATAATATTTGTTGTCATAAATGAACACAATGCTGAAACATGTAACAGGCCTGCTTAACGCAGCGCTCTGGCAGATGAGCCTGGCTCTGTCTGCGGTTTATGCCAATCCCTCAGCACTGCAGAAGTAGCAAAATAAAAAGTACAATTTCTCAAGAATATAAAAGCTGAAATCATTGTAAGAATGACTTCATACCGTGATACTACTTAGTAAATAACTCTAAAAATAAGAGAGTAAATGAAGTGGCGTAAAGAAACAGAAGAATCTACATAAAATATATAGAAAACCTGTAATAAAAACTCTAATTTTAAAAACCTATCACTTAGCTTCAGATCAGTGTACTTCTTATACCCTCATACTTTACTCATGTTTCTTACTCATTTTCCATATAAAAATGAGTATGACAATAAAGTTGGGCTGGAGATATAGCTAAGCAGCACTGCTCCTGCTTGGCAAGCATGAGTTCGTGAGTTTGATTCCCAGTACAAAAACCAAAATTAATATATGTCCAAATGTATGAAATTTACTGAAAATGTATTTCAAGTGAATAAACTCATATAAACCTACCCACAAGTCTCTCACCATATAAAAGGGTCTATCTTCTCCAAAGCATTTATGTCCCTTTGTAATAAATTCTTCTACTCTGAAGAGAAACATTTTTGGAAACTTTTTTGCCTGACTGTAATTTTGCCTGTTTTAGATTTTATTCATATTTTTCTTTTGTAGATATTCTCATTCATCCTTATGATGCGATGTCTATCCACACCGTTAACGGAAAGATTGCTCCACCCTTCTTTATCCCTAAGCACTAGTCTCTTCTAGGAGTTGTTATAATAAGTTGCTCAAACATTTCCTTTTCATAAACATTTGAATTGTTTCCATTATTGGACTTTCTTAAAAAAATGTTATAAAGCGAAAGAAAATTGTAAACACCTTTCCTTGGAAAATTTCTCATGAATATTTTAAGTTCTCCTGAATACAGTGAAACTGCTAGATTGAAGGCAAGTGCGAGTTTAATTTCATATAAGAAATTGCCAAAACTTTTCCTTAAGGTGTTTTATGATTTCATATTCAAATTAACAATGTAAAAGAATTTTTTTCATTGCCACCTTTCAAATTCAGGTCATTACACTGAGGATACAATAGAGTAAGCTCGGGCACCTGGGGCACGCATGCCACAGCTAACCGTTTGCTAACTTTGAATGTCTAAAATTTTCTCTGTCACTACAAGAGTCTCCTTATAATGTTAATTTAAATCTACAATTAAGGATGTTGTCCACTTTTTTCATGTGTTTATTTGCTATATGCATATTGTCCTTAGTGAAGTTCCTTTTTAAATTTTTTTTATATTTTGAATTATTTTTTGCTTTTCACTGAATTGTATGTTCTTTCATATAATTTGAAGATGACATATCCATTAAAATGATTTGTGAATATTTTCCCCTGGTGCATGACCTGTCTTTTCATTTTCTTTATATCTTTTGTTGAACAGTCACTTCTGAACTTGATAAAATGAATTGATCTGTTCGTTTCCCATGCTTATAATTTTAACATATTCAACAACTCTTTGAAACTTTTCCATGAGGCTGTTTCTCTGTTTTTTGTTGAAAAGTTTTCAATACTAGCTTTGACAATTAGATATGTGAGTCATATGAAATAAATAGACTTTCTTTTTCAAGACAAAGTATTGTTATGTAGTTCAGGCTGGGAACTGCCTATATAGCCTAGGTTGATCTTAAACTCATGGTAATCCCCTTGCCTCAACTTCCCAAGTGCTGGGATTGGAGGTGTATGTTACCATGCCTGGTTTTCAAATTATCTTTTACCTATGGTGTGAGATAAAGGTAGTTTTAATTTATAAAATTTAGATATGAAGTTATCTTGGAACCATTTGCTAAAATACTTTATTTTCTAGGTCAACTTATTTTAATGCTTTGACCAAAAATCAATACATGTATGAGTCCATATTGATGCTCTGAGTTCTATTGCATTGTATCTAAGGCACTGCATGTGATCTTGTTTATTGTATATTCAGAATAAGAACCAAGTTTCAATAGTGATGTTCTGTCAGCTTTTTATTTTTCAGAAATATACTACTGAAGACTTTAAGTGCTTTGAATTTCACTATGAATTCTAGAATCACATTTTCAATTCAAGTTAAATAATAACAGTGATTCTTCAGTTTAGGATTAATGTATCTATTATCATATAATGTAACAACAGATATAAATTCATTTTATGCTCTTAATCTGGTTAAATTACTATCTCTTCATTTTCTGAGGTTAATTTTTGCTTTTTAATTCATACATGGCTACTGCATTTTCAAATATGTTCTCTATATTTAAAGAAACGTTCATATAAGTTTACTCTTTTATCCTATTCCTGAATAGAATTATACTGACTGATTTTCACAAGTTAAACCCTATTCCTGAGATACAGCTCAGTTGGTTACAATGTACTGTGCTTTTCACATGTGAATACATGTTTTGCTAACAGTTAAGTACTTTACATCTAAATTCATGAAATCTTGCTCTATAGTTTTGCTTTGTTCACAATAGTGTCTTTGATTTTATATTGGAGTTCACATCATAAAATATTTGAACAATGTTCCCCACTACTGTATTTTCTGAATGTTTATATAAAATTTTTATTAATTTAATATTCCTTAAAAATTTCAAGCAATTCACCAACAAAATCTTCTACGATAGTTTTTCTTACAGAATAATTTTTATTTAGAAAGTTCATTTTTATATATACAATTCTGTATATACTGTGCAATTTTTGTATGTGCAGTGCAGTTTTGTATACAGGTCAATCGAATTTCCTCTCCTTTTTTGTTCTTAATTATAATTTAATACTGTATTAATTTGAAGAAGTATTTGACTTGGTTTTATAGCTTTATTGAGATACAATTTACATTCTATTAAATTTGCACAGCTTATGTGTACAGTTCAGTAGTTTCTAGTATACTCAGATTTGTTCAACAATAAATATCACAGTCTCATTTTTGAAGAATTTTAATACCCTAAAAGGAAATGCTGGAAACATTTTATATATATATATATATATATATATATATATATATATATATATAATTTTAAAGAGAATAAAACAAAAGAGGGCAGAACAAAGCATATCAGAACAGAACAACATAAGCAACACAGCACTTTACAATAAGACAACTGGACATTAACAGTAGCTATCAAAATGTCTCTTTCTCTGCTACAGTTGAGCATAGTTTCAAATACATAATATCAAACATAATACAATAGTATAAAACCATTCAAAAGAATGAAAATATTACAGGACGTTCTGAACCAAATAACAGAGAATGATCAATGGCTACTATAATATCTCATTTTGAATAAAAAATTTTGTTTATACTATCACATATATTAAAATCCCAATAAGACACAACATGATAGAACCAATGGTGATAGCAGAGGTAGAAGCATGGTAGGACTTCAAAGCAAGATGATATTAAATCAGCAATGGCTGCCATAATGTTTTGTTTTCTTCAAACAGCTGTTCATACCATCACACATAATAAAGTCAAACAAAACAGATTAAAACCATTCCAACTGATGAATGAAAACATTGAAAGGCTTCAGAGCAATGAAATGGGAAATCATGCTTCCCATAAAATCTTATATACTCTTACCAACTCTTATACTAGAGAGCCTATATGGTATTTACACATGTGAGTTTGGTTTATTTCGCTTATGAGTATAGTCTCAAGTTGTATCCATTTATTTATAAATATCTCAATGTGATTATTCTTCATAGCTGAGTAGTACTCCATTGTATAAAATGCCACAACTTTTTTATCCATTCCTCAGTTGATGGGCACTTAGGTTGTTTCCAAGATCTGGCTATTACAAATTGTGCTGCTATAAACATGGAGGCACATATATCACTGTGGTATGATGTTTTCACTACTAACATCAAGACAGTTACCACTCCTACCTCTCTGGCTGTCTTCCACCCAGTGGCAAACAATAGTCTCTTTTTATTTTCCAAAGGTTTGTGCATTCTGAATAGTCTATATGTTAAACCATTAAATATATGACTTTCTTTCTGTGGCTCTATTCATGTTTTCAAGGCTTTTCCATGCTGTAGAATATATTACAACTTTATTCATTTTTATGACTGAAAAATATTCCATGGTGCATATGCCACATTTTGTTTATTCATCAGTTCATAGACACATTATCAATGATGCTGTTATGAACTTTTATGTTCAAGTTACTATTTTGCTTTTCTTATGTGTATGATATTAGAGATTGCATTCAGAGGCTTAACACTGAAGTATATGTCCACACCTTTTTAATTTTATTTCTAAGTTTGAGACAGGGTGCCTCAAAGTCCTAAATTGCCCAAGTTAGGCTTGAACTTGTGTTCCTCCTATCTCAGTCTCCTAGTGTTTGTATCCAAGTTTTAGGGAAATGATAAAATTTATTTTTTTCTTAGGTTTATACCAAGGAGTGGAATTGCTAGGTCATGGGGTAAGTTTAATTTATTCTTTTGAATATCGGTAGACCATTGTCAAAAGCATTATATTTTTTATTTTCCCACCATCATTGTATGAAATTTTCTGTTATTCCACATTCTGGCTAACACTTGTTATGGTCTATCATTTTAGCTTTAGCTATTCTAGAGTGTGTGAATTAGTATCTCATTATACATTTCATTTACATTTTCCTAATGAATAATGATGCTTTTCCTGCACTTATCTTTGGAATAAGTGATTATTTAAATAATATTCCAAATTTTGTTGAGCTCTTTTTATTTTGATTTGACTTTTAAGATACACACACACACACACACACACTTGGGATGCTAGTCCTTATATGATACATTATTTTCAGATAATTCCTCCCACTTAATAGTTTTCTTTTCATTTTTTTCTAGTACATTTTGATTCATTAGAGTTTAATTTTTGGTCAAATTAATGTGTACAATCATTCTGAGTCACTCAGTCCTGTTTCTAGATACACCCAATAATTAATATTATATCCTAGGCATTATGGTTCGCACATTATAGATTCCATAGATCTATTGTCTTTTTATGAAGAATGTAGATTATTCTTCCAAGTAATTAAATTGCTGATCACTTTCACTTTACATAAAATTTACTTTACAGATTTGTTAAATTATTCTGTAAAATCCCAACATTTTTAACCTAGCCATCCTATGTTTTAGCCTCCAATGCCAAATGTATTAACCCGGCAGAGAAATCTTGTGTAGCCTTCCAAGTGAAGTCTTCTGTTGGCCTATTTAGAGTTTTTCCTATGCATACACTTTAGGGTTCAAATACTTTAATATAGAGGCAATGCACACTTTATTTTCTTCTTTTGTGGGACCTTCCCCTCTCTAAAAATAATTTCTGTTGACTTTTGCAGTTAACATGCTCCATTTGCTGATGTTTGGAGACAATAAAATAGTAACTTTCTGCTTATGCATCATTTATGACTGAGGAGCGCCATGAAGAAAAAAACTGTTCTAATCCTTAGTCTTATTTGTTGCGCTAGTGCTTTTTCAAGGGTTGAATGCCTTCTAGTCTGTATCTGCATTCAGTGATATCCTAGTACCTTCACATTGTTGTATTTTTCAGTAATTTGGCCTTGGTGTATAACTTGTATGCTGTGGAACAATCTATACTTCCATTATCAGAATCAGAATATATATATATATATATATATATATATATATATATATATATATTTAAATATATATATATTTAAATATATATATATATCTAAATGAAAATACTAGAAGACTTAACTCCTATGAAAACTTCACTTAAAAAAGTCAACTGAACTAAGTTTGTTTATTTTTATGTATATTATACTACTAGCAACATGAAAAATCTTTACAAAATATATAAATTTATTTTAGTGAGGTGGTTTCAAGATGCTAATTATACATATATATCAGACAGAATTATTGTAAAAAATCCAATAAAAAGTTCAATTAAGCATCTAAATTATACATTTAATCTTCATTTAAAAGTGCACAAAATTGATTTGCATATATTTTTCTTTGAAAAATGTTTACTGCAAGAATAATATTGCACTTGAATCTACTAGTTATTTTTGCTGGAGAAAGGCGAATGTATTAATTTATTCAGTTTATTTTTACTGAATCTTCGCTGTATCAAAAATCTCAGGGTTCTATTTTTTTAAATGCTCAGCGCGGAAATTCAGGAAATTCTCTCAGCTTTTCATTTCAAATGCTATATTCACCCACAGGCACCTGTATGCTGAGGGCTGCTGTATGTTTGTTTGTTCAGGGATATGCTTCTCATAGGAAGGAAAGTCGAGGGCTTTGAGGTACTTGTTAGGGTTTTATTGGCTTGGCAATCCCCAAGTAAGTCACAGCTCTGATTTCTCACGATCGCACTCAAGTCAGTTGCAAAATTCTTAATAGTCTGAGGAGATAAACTTAAAGACATAAAACAAATGAAATACTATTTCCATGAAACCATTAAAAGGACCCTTGAACTCATTTTCCCAAAACTTAAAATATTATTTACAGATAAGGAACATTTACTTACTCATGCTTAGGGTGCAACTTCCCATCTCCTGGTTAAAGTAACACCTGTTCTAATTTTTCATAAACATTATACAATGACTGACCAATTTTTGATTAAACTTATTTTTAGAAATTAAAATGAGGAGAAATAGTCCATTGTGTATGAATGCATGTGTCTCGTCCGAAGTGAATTGCTTGTGCTTTAGGTCAAACATCACCTTCTAGAAGATGGCTATTATTGGAAATAGCAAATAACCTTACGTCACGATGAAAATGAAAAAAAAAAGAGCACTAGATCTCATAGGTAAATTTTAAATTCATGCATTCCAAAGGAACAAGAGGTGCTTTTCAAAACATAAAAGGTAGGCTGATTCAATGCTTCCCTTAGATCTAGCTCAATATAGAATCTCGCTGAAAGGCACATCTTTGGCTTTTTCCTTTCATCTGATTTTATCATGTATCCAAACTTAAGGTCTTCCACAGCCTCTCATCTGCACTTCATTATCCTTGTACTTGTGCCTCATGCCCTCTTTAGTCAGTTCACATAATTTAAACTTTTGATGATAATTTGTCACTCACCTTTGTTTTCCTCACTCAACAGATGGCTTCGGATGTAGGGATTAGGCCATGTCTCCTTGCTTCCCTTCTGTTATCAGCACCTAACATGGTGCATTGTCTATAGATAATAGTAGGATCTTCATAAACACAGTTTAAATGGGAAATGATGGCTTACCTCAGGATGAATGATAACATACTTATTTTACGTAGAAGCCATTGTTCCTTTAGTAACTGTATTTACTCATTAACTAGCATACCAGTAAATTGAAAACACAAAATCAGTTACTGACAGATTTATTTTTTTATTTGATTATATATCCAGAAGTAAGTGTAACACTATGAAAGGAACTTTTGCTTTTTACAACTTTTGTTGCATAAATTTTATAATGATTTATTTAGATATAACCCATATAAGATAAAATGCATTGTTTAATGTATACAAGAAGGGAAGAAATAAGGGGAATACTCTCTTGAACACTGCCTTTGGGATACTGACAATAACGTAGTATTATACAGGGAAAAAATTAGGGAAGAAGTTAAGAGGAATGTATAGTCAAGCAGCCTTAGTTGAACTGTGATCTGATCATTGTTTCAGGTCTGCTTTGGTGGGGTCTTGATTGCATCAGAGGAATCTAACTGTTTGAGGGACAATTCAGTTCCTGTCATGAGATGATTTTATTTCTTGGGAGGTAACATTGGTTCCCATTATGCGACAGTGTAGCTTCAAGTGGTGCTACTGCTGGAATCTTGAAAATGTCTTAGTTACTCTTATTTTGGTGTTTTCACCATTGAAGATGGACAAGAGAAATTAGACAAATTTAGTGCTATTCAACCTCTATTACCAAATTTTAGACAGGCACTTCTTAAATGATTAATAGGTGTACAGGCAGAGTTAACCAGGGATCTCACTCAAAGTTTTATGTAGCAAAGAAAACAGACACAATATGAAGTCAGACATGTCAAAGATTTATCCTGGTTTTAGTTATCCATTAGCCATCTTGCAGGCTCAAGAGAAGAGTCAGTGTTCTTGGTGAGAGAGATGTTCATTTTCTATTTCACACTTAGGTAGATATACCACATTTGCTCATCCAGTCATCAGTCTATGCAAATTTTGGTTGTTTCCAGATATCAGAAATGATGAATAATGGTGCAATCAACATTTATGTGCATGTTTCCGTGTGAACATATGTTGATTGTTGCAGCATTTCTGTTTCTTTTGAAATTAAAGTGAGTTAAAACACGCACACTAGGTTCCAGAAGAAGGTGTCTAGGTATTAGTGCCTGTTTGTTTAATCTCAGGCAAAGAATGACAAGCATAGAACCCTAAAAGTGACCTGAGTAAACAGAAGTGAGAAGTGAGATTGAAAGTTCACTGCATACCACTGGCTTTCTATGTACCATAGTATGAACCAAAAACACACAGGCATCACCACTAGGAGGCATGTGGAGAGTCGGAGGTGTGTGTGGGTTTAAGCGTCAACCTATGAAAGCAAGGAAACTTTCCCTGCTTTGTGGCGCTCTTTATGAGTGCTTGTCTGTAAGGTGCTGCCTGGGTGTACAATGTTTTCTGGGAATGTGGCTGCCAACTCTGCATGCAGGAGAGGGGGTTGCCCTTCTGTATTGTGGAGGTCACCTCTATCTCCACAACGTGTTAGCAGTTGCCTAGGACTCGGTCCCCATGGTTAGACCTGTGGATTCTGCTGCCCACTGAACAGGTAACCCTGGATAGCTAAGTCAGCCTCATCTTCTACATGGCTCACTGTTCATCAGCCCCAGGCTTCCTTATCTCTAGCACAACGAAAGCTTCACCAGGACTTTTTTCTTTCTCCTCTTTCTCAGAAAAGCAGAACAGTTTCTACCCAGTCAGCCACCTTCAGAGTTACACAGACCTCCATCATTTGGTCCTAACTTCCTAGGACTGTCTAGATCCTGCTATGTCTCACCTATTCTCACTCAAAGCTTCAGTTAAATGTCTTGTCATTTTCTTTTGAATTGTTTCACTTTCTTCCTCCACCTATGTATAGTAAACATTTCCTGAATAAAAACATAAAAGAATGCATGGAAAGGATAAATTATATTAGCATAAAGTCATGTGTGTTGATATAACCTGTTTAGTCCAAGCTCTTCTTGAACTTTTCACCATAGAAGAAAAATAGAACGCTATTAAGAATATTCTTAAGAGCATCATATATCATGGTTCTTGCTTAGGGTAATTTCATATATTTTAATAGTTTAACAAACAACTGTTCCATCTCCAGTTATTTTTTTCTTTTTTAACTCATTATGTACCTTGGAGCAATTCTCTGTACCAGATAGTACGTTGTAGTGATGTAAGCCAATAAACATACCAAGATATTAACTGTTCTGTAGAGTACCAACAGGTCAGAATCCAAAAAGAGGGCCTAAGAAAGGGATGGATATCATCCGGATCCATTTTCTGGACAGGCCCAATGCCAGCCCTTTCTCTGCAGAGACACTGAGGTGACTAGCCTCTGGTCATTTCCCTTTTATTTCCACTTCTTTGAGCTGTGGACTCCATTCCACTGCCCATGTGTGCTCCTAAACATCTACAAAGCCCAGGCTATACACAGTAGCTCCATAGTAGGGCACATATATTCCCAGCTACTGCTGGCACCAAATGTGCTCCAGGTCTGGAACATGTCCAGGGTATACTGGACCACTGGACTGATAAAGAGAGGTGGCTCACTCAGAATAAGACAGGCGACACAGTTGTACTCATCCTAAAAGGACACAGGGATGAAATGCAGAGACAGTGTGATGTCTAATTTGCTTCTGGTCTATTCCTTTAGTATATCTGTGCACTCATAGCACACTGAAGCTTCTGATAGTAACAATGGGTCAGACTTCCCAAAGCCTATTCACTAGCATAAGATGAGCTCCAACGCTATTATCTTTCCTTCCCAATGCCCACATCCTTAACCAACTCCTGTAGAATAAATTAAAGTTTTCTAAACCTCCAAACTAAAACCATTCAGAGAATTTATGTTACACCACTCTATTGTGGAGTCTTGTCCCTTTACACTTTCTTTTTACTTCTACTTTAGTCTCGGCTATTAACTCACCATCTTCCTAATTGCTGTTTCTAAACTCCACCATTCTATAAGTAGAAAGAAGTATATTTTGCTATTCAAAATTTCTCCACTGCAACAATGGAATCCTAAAGAACACATAATTCATATATGGAGAGTAGAATCAGTGAGTAGGTTTTCATTTACTATGAGATATTAGAATTTCTCCTACTTTGTTAAGTAAACCAAGCAAATCTAGTTTTTTCTTTAATTTTTCAGAAACGTGGACTGAAAAGGAGAAGTGAATCTGAAGATAAACCATCTTCTGTGATTTTTCCTGTGTTATTGAGCTTTTGTATGTTATCGTTAGAACTTTTCACATTTCCGAAGAAATTCCTATTCCTATTTTGTGCTCTACAATACCCACATCTCAGTCTTCTGTCTCTCTCTCTCTCCCTCTCTCTCCCATGCACACAAAGATGAAAAGTTTCCCAGTTTACTTTGAAAACTATTCAAATTTTATTTTTAAAACAGAAATACAATAAGTATGTTAGTAAAAAATAACTTGATTAACCTTTCAAAAAAGAACATGTTAAAAAGTATTAAAAAGAAAAAAAAAGATAAATTGCTGGATCATTTATTTTAGAGCAGGAATATAGTTGGTATACACTGTGTTGTTTACAAACAGATGCTACCCCTACCCTGCTGTTGAGGGCACTGACTGACCACTTCAAACATAGAGTGAGGCATCCTGACCAGGGCTGTGCCATGGGCAGGCAGTAAAATGCTCATGGAGCCAATTCTGCCAAGATTTCTCTTGTCCTAATTTCTCAACACCTCCTCAGATTAGGTTGAAGAAGTTTGGTCTGTACTTGTGATCTGGGACCAAAATTGTAGAAACCTCATCCTGACATTTTTGGCCTCTTTTCCTGGACCCCACAGGAAATAGTTTTGCAGAAGATTGCTCTTAAGCACTGTCATAATTTTTCTTGTTGCTGGAATACCTCATGCCCAAAGCTAAGGGAGGAAAAGTTTATTTAGCCCACAGTTTGTAGATGTTTCAGTCTATAATGGGCTGGCTCCATGGCCTGGTGGTATATGGCAGGCGGGGATCAGTTCATGGCGAAAGAAGGTAGCACAAGCAGTAGGAGAGGGAGAAAAGGGACAAGCCTCTTTCTGTCCCTTATATTATAAGTGGTTTTATACTGTCTGTATCTAGTGCTCACACCTTTTACCCCAGCATTGGACCATGAATCAATCACAAATTCTAGATTTACCTCTGAAAAGCCTGTCTCCCCTTGACTGCATCAGGCTTTAGGGGGACATCTAAACACAAACTATAACAGGCACCTACTGATGCTTCAGGTAATTTTCTGTACAGTCTCTGGTCATGAACTTTCTGCATCTCTCATTGACAAAGAGCATCCTCCCATCATATCTAGAAATATGCAGGTGCCAGGATATTTATCAGGATACTACTTTTTGCTATGCAATGTTCATCACTCACCATCATATCATGAGTGAGGTACAGTGAGTT
>PVJX010017688.1:0-37856 GCA_004027295.1 Dolichotis patagonum | reverse complement strand
TCAAGCAGGCGTCTATGCCACTGAGCTAAATCCCCAGCCCCTAAGAATTCCGAGAGACATTTTAAAATATTTTGCATTAAGTGGAAATACAACTATCAAAATTTTGGGATCTGATGAAAGAAGTGCTCAAAAAAATCTATGGAGTTAATAATTATATTAGAAAAAAATATTTAAGGCAATAATCTAAGCTTCTATCGTTTTTTGGAAATTAGTAGGACAAATTAAATCCATCATAGGGAGAAGGTAAGAAACCATCAAAATTAGAGCAGGTATCAATGAAACTGAAAATAGTGCAATAGAGAAAAATCAATGTAACTAAAAGCTGATTCTCTGAAAGGATCAGTAAAGTTGATCAACCTCGAAGGAAAAAGAGAAAACATAGATTGCTAATACCAAAAATGAAGAAGAGGACATAACCACTGATTTCATGGACATTAAGGAGATTTTTTTAAAAAAGAAATTCTGTGAACAATTATATGCCCACAAATTTGATAACCCAGAAGAAATGGATCATTTCCCTGAAAGACAAACTCTTCCAAAACTCATACGAGAAATATACAATCTGTTAAATAAATTGCATTAACAACGTTCTAAACCAGGAGTTGATGTGTTCACTAGTGAATTCTATGAATCATTTAGGAAAGAAATTATACCAATTTCTCTACAATTACACCAATTTTTCTGAGCATTCTCTACAATTTCTTCCAGAAGACAGGAATGGAGAGAATATTTCTTAATTTAGGAGATCAAAATTACTCCAATCCCAAAGCTAGACAAAGATAATAGAAAGGAAAGTAAATAAATAAAAACCACACATTGATATCTCCCATACAAAAATCTTCAACAAAATATTAACAAATTGAACTTAAAATATACTAAAAGAATTATACCCAGTAATCAAGTGAGATTTACTCTGGGCATGCAGGGCTGGTTCAACATACCAAATAATATAATCAACAGGCTAAAGAAAAAAAAATGACCACATAAATAGATGCATAAATAGATACCCACTTCTGATTTAAACACTCAGAAAACTAGGCATAGAGGACAACTTTATCAGCTTAATAAAGAACATCTGTAAGAAGTTACCTTGTGTGGTATTTAGTGGGGATAAACTAACAACTTCTCTACCAAGACCAGGAATGAGACAATGATGTTGCTGACATCTCTCCATTGCATTGGATAAGAAAAAGAAAATAAAAGGCAGAAATATTGGGAAGGAAGAAATATAACTGTCTTTGTTCAAACGCAGCATGGTTGTTTCCGTCCAGGATCTAAAAGAAATGACAAACAAATAAAAAATAAGAAAAGCTCCTGAACATGTGCGTGACAGACAGCAAGTCTTCAGGATACAAACTCAGTGCTACAAAGTCAGTTGGTTTCCTGCATGCCAACACTGAACAAGCAGGAACTCTGTACCTCCCACTCAATCTTACTGTGAACACAAAATTATTCTAAAAATAGTCTATTTATAAAAGAAATTTTAGAAGTGATGAAAATTATTAGAAAGGAACTAACAAATATTGAAGATAAGCAAAGAAGATTCAATATGTAATTAATAGGGATCTTCAAAAAAGAAAACTAAAGAAGGAGAATGAAACAAGTACCAAAAACTGTAATATTAAAGAACTTTCTTATTGGATATGGTGGTGAATGGCTGTGGTCCCAGCACTCGGGAAGCTGAGGCAGGAGATCGCTGTGAGTTAAACTCCATAGCAAAACCCTGTCTCAAAAAAGATGAAAGAAAACTTTCCTCGATTTTTTAAAAAAGATTCTGAAATTACATTTTAAAACACAACATCCCAGCACCCAGGAGGCTCAGGCAGGAGAATTACTTGAGCCCAGGAGTTTGAGACCAGCTTGGGAAACATAGTGAGATCCCAATCAAAACAAACAAACAAACAAACAAACAAAAAACAGGAAACAAAATAACAGGCCATGTCCCTAAGAATACTGACACCAAATGACTTGTATTATAAAATATTATAATGGTATTACTAGGCTTTGAGAAAGAAGGAGAAAAAGAAAAATTCCCTTAGACACCTAGACAAAACAGTTAATGAACAGTAACAGAAAGATAATTCCATTGCTGTGAAACATTTCTATTACCAATAGTCTTCCAGAAGCAAATAGAAAACATATTTAAGATATTCAGAGAAAGAAAACATGAATCAAGGATTTCATAAGCAGCAAAACTGACATTCAAATATAAAAGGGCATAAGCTGTTATCAACACGCAAAAAATATAGGGTATATTGGTCCCAAGAGCTCTCCTGGAGAAATACAGTAAATCAGCTTTGGTCAACAAAATGACTAAAGAAACATTTAGCATAAGGACTGGTGATAAGTAATAAATATATTATACAATATATTAAAAGAGTGCTAAAAGGAAAAGATTATATTGTAGATAAACTGTAAAGACTTCGTGTGTGTGTGTGTGTGTGTGTGTTGATTTGGCATTACTGAGGATTGAAGCCAGGACCCCAGGCATGCTAGGCAAATGCAGTATCACTAAGCTACATTTCCAGCCCTGTAAAAACAAATACTTTAACCTTCCTCAATAATAACATCGGTGGTGGTCATGTTCCTATTATTACCCCAAGGGTGCTTTTTGCGAATGTAGGAGGAAGTAAATGCATGATCATAGTATATTCTAAGTCTGCCTCATGTCCTTAAGAAACAAGAGTCTTCATGCAGAAGAGAGGAGGTACAGATGCAATACGAAAGAGTTTGAATTTCATAACTCTGTGGTTAGTGGGCCAGGGATTTAACTCAGTGGCGCAGCACCTACCCTGGCAACTGTGAGGTCCTGAGTTTGATTCCTGGTACCAAAAAAGTAAAAATAACTCTGGTTAGGAATTAGAAGTATCAATATGAACTTATGAAATATTTAACATTTAAAAAGAAAAAGTGTATGTACACACACACACACACACACACAATCTCAGCTCTGTTCACTAAAGGAACCTGAATACCATCAGCAAACTCATCATCCCCAGCACATAGATTGAAATAACCTTCTTCCCTGGAACAAAATGAGGATTTGCTTCTTGGGAGAAATTTGTGTTCCCTATTTGGAGTCAAGAAATGTAGACAGACCTGGAACATCTTGTCATGCTAGATAAGAGTAAGTTATCCAGCTGCCTAAGGGCTAACCATGACCTAGAGGAAACTTGAAGAGGCTTCCACCAGTCAAGGATGGGACAATTTGAGCTTCAATAAATATCATTGTAACTGGTTAAATTCCATCAATGAGCTAATGATTATATTAAAATTTATTTTTAAAAAAATGAATGGATAACCTTGAGAGGATGATATGAAACCAATTCATTATCTTAAATGAAACATTTATTCTCCTTTCTCACATAAACTGTACCATAGGTAATCAAATAGTAATGAGGATATGTGTCTCTTTATAGTGAAGAAGAAATTAAAGAATTAGACCATCACCATTTTGTAATCCCCCATGAATTAATAAATTTAGCCATTTAGCATTAATGGCTGCTAACATCACAGAAAGAGAGGCAATCGGATATTACGTGCCTCCTAGTGAAAGAGCACACAGCACTGTAGTCTTGCCAAAGGTATTGAACTCAAGTTTAATCAGACCTCTGCATGCAGCCGTCCATGTGCTAGAAATAAAAATGACTGGAACAATGTGGTAAGCCACATTTGTGCACCAGCAAAAACGACTGTTTGTAATTATACATCAAACAGTGCAGTTCTTCAACAGATAAAAGAAAGAGGTGAAGGATACTGTATATTAAGAGAGATCTAGAAGATGCATAATAATTTTTGAATGGGAAAGACTAAACTGTCTTGTCTAAAGATGCTCACGTAGGTGATGAAATGACAAAATAATATAAGGAAGCAATCATCATAAAATCCAGGATAAGGATCACTGCTTCTTATGAAGTTATAGGGTCCAGATTTCCCTGCCTGCCCAAAATAACTAACATACAGGCCAAATATACAATGGGAGAAAAGACCCTGTTTTCAGACATTGAATATCTGGATGAACAGTTATCCCTGAGAGAGGGGTAATAAATGAAGCATGTCCTCAAAATTCCCCAGCTTGCGGCATCTTCCCTGGCCGCATCAGAACTCAAAGGAGACCCAGCAGCCTCCCTGAGTTGAGGAGACAAAGTTGAAGTTTCAAGGAGCTGGGAACCTCGAGTCCACAGAGCAAGATGTCAGAGAGAAGAAAGGCACAGAGGTAGCAATGGAGACGCGGAGGTACCGCTAGGTCCTCAACAGCAATGCATGTGGGGAAACAGCCCAAACCACACCAAAGGAGCAGAATGAACTTACACAGAACAGGAGAAATCCATGGTCTCACCCACCATAGTAGAAAACCTTTTGATTTCTGAGGCATTGAATAATGAAACAAAAATCCACCCTAGAACAAAAGCTGCTCTGAGCTCACTTAACGCTTAAAAGCAAGCCTCAAGATGATCAAACAGTTTCCAACTAACTTAACTGCATCTTAGAAAGAAAATCAAGAATGTTTGCAGGAATGTAAACCATCCAGCACCCCACATGGTAAACTCACAATGCCTGGATCCAATAAAAAAAAATTACCAGACATGAAGAGGAGCAGTTAAATCTAACCGATAATAGGGAGATGAAGAAAGAACACAAATGATAGAATTAGTAGATAAGCGGGTAAAATATATAGTCTATATGTCTGGTAAAGTTTATATGTTTAGTAAGCTACCACATATGCAATTTTTAGAACTTGATAGGAAAAACAGCATAGTACACATTGCAAAAGTAAAGGTTAATGAATTTGAACACCCAGGAAGAAATCCAAAATGAAACACATGTAGAAAAAAGACTGAAAAAAGAACCTTCATGAGCAGTGAGTTCCAGAAGTACCCCCAAAGGGGAGGAAAAGGGACGGGAGAATGACGAGAAAATTGCTGGAAGAAATAATGACTGAAAATTTTCCAAATATGATCAAAATTATTAAATCTTAAATCGAAGAAGCTCAACGAACCCAAAGCCCAAAAAACAAGAAGTTGGTCAAGACATAGCAAAATAAAACTATCTAAAACCAGCAATAAAATCATATCATCAATCAGAATGACAAAAATTTTAAAATGGGACTGACTCCTTGGTGTAATCAATGTGAGTCAAAAGTCAGTGAAGCAACATTTTTGAAGTAGTGAACACCACCAACAACAGCTATTGATACATATTATACCCAGCACAAGTATTGCAAAAACGAAAGTAGGGAAGCATAGAAAAACTGAAAGAGTTCATTAGCTGTAGACCTTCACTTCAGGAACATTAAAGGAAATCCTTGGAGCAGAATGTTAAAGCTATGAAACAGAGTGAAGAGCACCAAATATGGTAAACGTGTGGCTAAACAGAAAAGCATTTCTCCTTTTTAAAAATCTTTAAAAGATAAGGGGCAGTGTACAGAAAAAATAATAATAATATTATGAGGCTTACAGTGCACATAGAATGATAAAACATTAGATATGATAAAACTGAGAATAGTGGTTACTTGTACGGGAAGGTGGTTGACAGGGTGATAATCAGACACGGAACCTTGGGTAAGGTTGTCAGAGTGCAAATTCTTTATTTTGGTGTTGGTAATAATTCATGTTAATCTATACACATGCTTTGTTTTTTGTACAGAAGTTTTATAACACAAAAGTTTTAAAAAGCAATTAAACAGTGAAGTATTCCCTCTTCGTGAACTCTATGGGTAGGAAAAAAAAGACATATAAAACAGCAATAACTACTTCATGAGTATTGAGAGTAAAGTTGGCAAATTTTCTATTTTTTCCCCAAAATACTACCTATAAATATTATTTACTTTTATAGTCAGGAAAAAAAATAAAAGCAAATGTTTTGTACTGACACATTATCCACAAATTGCATCTGCTTTCTTTGGGAACAAAATTCCTATCTTTGGGCTCATTTCACTATCTTGCTTCTTTGCTTTGATTAATCAGCCCTGCCTGTTCCTGTCTGAACTGCTTTGAGTATGTCCTAACAGCAAGCATGTAGTAAATGGTAGAAGTTCAAAACTAAAATCACAACCAAATTAGAGGCAGCTAAAATTATGTTTTTAAAGAACTTCTTGCTCTAATTAATAATAATTTTGGCTGAGAGCTGGGAAGTAAGGAGCAGTAATCCCAAAGCCAAAGTTGGCCATCTGCTACTCCGGGATTTCGTTGGGAGACTCTGGCATGGTTCAGTGGATTTTGTGGTTGTTTTGTAAGCAAAGAGACTGAGACATTGCATTTACGATGCTGCAGAAGATCCCTGAGTTGTAATATTTTAAACAAAAACGGAGTGCCTCTAAATTTCATTTGACAGAAACCTTATGCCTGCATTAGCTGCACCCAAAACCAAGCACATGCCTAAATGAAGACTGCCACAAACCTTTAACATCCTCAGAAGACAGGATCCCAAGGGAAGGAAAGTCAGCACAAGGAAAATACCAGGTTTGATTAGAAATCTGAGGACCTGGTAAAGACACAGCCTACTACAAAAATTAATTGCTCACAGAGCAAGCTGGGATGTAAAAAAATACACTGTCAACATCTGTTGTTTCCAAATGACTAGGACTGAGTCAAGTAAGATTAGTCATATAGAGAACAACCCTCTCGCGTTTCCCAAGAAACACCTAACGCATCCTAAAGATTAGCAACAGAATTGCAAGGCACTTCAAATGAAAATGAATCCTTGTCTGATTGTTGATTTAGAAAAATATTAACAATCAGAAAAGGAGTTTAGCCTGTCAGTCACTCTCATTATATATAACGCAGGATTTCTTTCATGATGACGAAATTCAAAAATTAGGATTTTACCTTTGAGAAACAGAGTATTTTAAATACTTCCAGAAGAAGCCTTGGCAGGTATCAATGGAACTGAATCAGAAATACCTACAGGCATTTTCAGGATATTTAAATGTAGGCTAAAGGTTATCTGCACACTCATTCTGCTTGAACAATAGAAACATGTATACATGAAGATATACAGTTCATTCTTTTATAAAATTTGTTTTTAAACAATACTGTGGGTAAACATTTGTTTCTTTGGGTTATGTGCTATAATGTCCACAACACAAGTTTTATTACAAACGACCATATGGGTTAGCAAAGCAGACATGCACATTGCAACACCATGTAGTAACATATGCAGTCCCTTAAGCCAGTGCACAGATGTGTAATGTAGAACTGGAAGCGTTTCCTAGACAGTGGACCACAAGCAATAACCCTTTACGGCCCGGGTCCCCAGGGCCACATTGAAAGCAGGATTCCTAGAGACTGCATTGGGAATGAAATAACACTTCGGGAGTCGAGCAGGCGGTCCTGCTGTTCAGCACCGGTGGGTTCCGAGTCACTGGCTCCTAATCTCAGTGAGGAGCAGCTGCCGTAGCCACTCTGCAGGGTCATCTTCCTGAAAGCTCTTAAAGATCTTCCCTGTGAACATCACCCCTGGTCTCAGCAAAGTTGTCTTCCCTCTTGTGTCATAGAGTTTGGGAGCAATCGATTTTAACACAACACAGAACAAAGTTCCTCATCTAATGAGCTGGAAAAAAGGAACAACCAGAGAGGCCACAGAGTGTGTTAAAAAAAAAAAGAAAACTGGGCCTCTTGACAGAAGCTGACTTCAAGGACAGGCTGGGGTGACCTGCACTGATAAGAGAACTTATCAGTAAAAACAGTCAAGCTTCTGACATCTACAAATGTCCCACAAAATTCTAGGTAGTTCTATTTAACATGCTTCTTTGAAAAGGATTGTCTTAATGTCTTGGGATGCTATAACAAAATGCCTTAGACTGGGTCATTTATAAATAATAAAAACTTACTCCTCATTGTTCTGGTGCCCTGGATGTCTAAAATCAAGGTGCCAGTCAATTCAGTAGTTCCTCATAGATGTGCCTTGCTTTTATTTTCTTTCTTTTTCTTTCCTTGTCTCTTTTTCTTTCTTTCTCCCTTCTTTCTTTCTTCCTTCTTTCCTTTACTTACTGGTACTGGGAACTGAACCCAGGGCCCTCACACTGAGGTACAACAGCAGCTCTTTTTAATTTTTATTTTGAGACATGGCTCTGCTAAGGCACCAAGTTGTCAAGAATGGACTCAACTTGCAATTCTCCTGCCTCAGCTCCTAGAGTGCTGAGATTACAGGCATGTATCACCATGTCCAGATGAGATGTGTCTTCTTGATATATCCCCATGCGATGAAAGAGAAGACAAATCCCCCCCTCCCCGAGCCTCTTTTAAAATCACCTCCTAAAGACTCCGTCTCCCAATAGGTTCACTGAGGTTAGGTTTCAACATATGAATGCGGAAGGATCAACATTCACATCACAGCAAATATCTTTTCATGAAAATAAGCAAGTGGAATTAAGAAATTGGGCCATGTTAACTCCTCCACATAAAACACAACTGTAGTATGTCTTATGTTTTATCATAAGACTTTCGATGGAGCCAGTTTGACTTTTTCGATGTCATATGAAACGTATAATATAGCATATCTCATACATACCTACACATACAGACATGCACAGAGTCATCTGTGAAAGACACCAAAATTCAAGGATGCCCAAGTCCCTTACACAAAATGGCATGGTGTTTGCATATAGATCCTGCACAGCCTCCCATACTCTAAATAATCTCTAGATTATTGCTAAGGCCGAACACAATGTGAATGCTATGTTGATTGGTGTTATGCTGTGCTAATTAGGGGAAAATGATAAGAAAGAAAAACATTTCTATGTATATAGAGTAGCAGCAACATTTCTCCCAAATATTTTCTACCCATGGTTGCTTTACCCACAGGTGCAGAGGACAAAGTGCATGTATGCCGATACACAAGCACATGTATGCACACGCTGCACATGGGAAATGATGCTGAGATTACCTGTGGCAGTGCGACAGATAGAGAGGACCTTGGGATCAGAGAGCACACGCCCTGAAGGCTGCCAGGCTGCTAGCGGGCTGAGTGATGCGGAACGCCCATAGCATTGCTAGCAGACAGGTTCTGTCTGCGGCTGTGAAGCGAGCACTCGGGTTGGCTGGCAGAGACGTTCTCAGGGAAAGCTGGAAGAGGAAAAGATGGTGCCCGGAACCTTTCAATGACTAAAAGGGAAATGCAAAAAGCTACTGTTTATCTCTCTTTCAGAGTGCTAGTTTTAGTGCTCATCTTTAGTTTTGAAGATGCGATAAGCTGTCCTGTTATTCAGTAGGGAAAATAAAAATGTGACTGTGTAAAAAGAAAAGTGACTGATTGGTGACTGCCAGTGGGTTGGGAAGAACCAGTCTCTGTGCCAGCTTCCCCCACCAAGCCATCACAATGTGTGCACAGTCACAGAGGACACTAAACGCTGACTACTCCCTGTCCACAAAAGCTCCAAGATCCCTCTTTTCATCACGATAAACACCAACCTTTCACCCTTGGGTCAAAGCTCCATATTAGGGTCTCAACACCCCATTCCGAAGATACCCTCTCGTGAAGCTGCTCTCTGGGCACCTGATGGCCCACCAGGCTGGGACACTGATCACATCCCTAGTGGCCGACTTCCAGCCTCTACCTCCAGTCTTGCCTTTTCCCATCTCACCAGCTGAAATCCCACACAGCCTTTCACATTTAGCTCAAATGCCATCTTTAACTCCCCAGAGGGTGGGGAGGAGAAGGGTGAGGGATGAAATCCCAGGAGAAGCACTGTCACTTGATGGGTTCAGCTTTGCAGGGCAGAAAGTGATATGGGGGCTTCAGTCTGAAAACAAAATGTTATTGAAATTCCCCAGGACCATCACAGGCACTAACAAAGCATAAAAGCCCAGACAGTGAGGTCTAAAACAGAGGCTGGGGGCCATCTTCTCTGGCCACCACGGCAGGAATCCCACACTGGATGGGCACTTACATAGGAGGACCTTACCTCTCCTCTGAGACCCAAGCTATGTCCAGAATATTGAAATAGTGCATTTGAAAGTGAAGGAAAAGTCTGCCTAAGGTCCAGTTTGTGATTCTTATCTACCTGTCAAAAATTTTTCTTCTAAAAAATAAAATGAGACAGACATGGTAGTGTATACCTGTAATCCCAGAACTAGGGAAGCTGAGGCAGAGGATAACTGCAAGTTCAAGGCCAGCCTGGGCTACAAAGTGAGTTTAAGGCCACTCTCAACTTCATAGTGAGACCTTGTCCCAAAAAGACAAAAAGTAAATAAATAAAATAAAATGAAACATTTCATGAAAAGGTGAAGAAGAATAAACAATCATAGCAGTGTAACAGCAAAGCTTTGAAATCACCGTACGCTTGGGTGTAAATCCTGGTCTTGGACAAGTTCCTGAACCTCTGCAGGTCTCACTTTCCTCATCCGTAAAGTGGGCCTAACAAGGTGTCCACATAAAGGGTTGCTGTAAGGAGTATGTGAGTTACTACGTACAACCCAGTGTAGCATGTGGCAAATAGTAGGCACCTAGTAAGGGCTTAACTATTATGAGCATCAGTATTATGACTAAAGTGCTTTGCAGTCGCTGACTCATAGAAAATATTTAATAAATAGCAGCTATTAGAACACATGTAAAGTGACATATTAAATGTTCATTAAAGGTTCTCATTTTAATTCATTTTAAAGTAAATATTTAACAAAATAATTATGAAAGCAGTGAACCACTGTTACCATTTAATAGGTAAAGAAACTAACACGCAGAGAGATTCTATTACTTGCCCCAGGTCACACAGTGAAGGATTTAGGAGAAAATTGAGTCTTTATTCTCAAAACTCATTTTTCCTACTGCACATTGGTAGATAAAATGAAATAAATTGGAAGGGGGCCAACAGTTCATCTACTCACCCAACTGAGAGATGTGTTCTTCCTCCACTGCTGGCCATTTCTGAGCCCTTTATTTCCTTCATGTTAAAAAAGAAAAAAGGAAATTTTATTTGACATTCAATAAATTTCCCTCCAGTTAAACATGGCAGATTAAATACATACAATGGATTAGGCATAAATCTCTCCCACATAAGAGGAGTATAAGAAAGCCAAAGTGGACAAGGTGTTCTATACTGTTAGAGAACTATATCCCTTCACCTGTATCGCTCAGCCTTCCTGGGGTATAACCTCTTTTGCACGGTCAAGGTTGGCTTTGCCACCATGGTCATTAACTTCCCAATCATTCTCTTACAGTTAAGATGCATCTTAACTGTAAGATGCATCTTAACTTCCCAATCATTCTCTTACAGTTAAGATGCATCTTAACTGTAAGAGAATGATTGGGAAGCTAATGACACAGTCATATTTAACTTTAAAGGAGTCTGGAAAGTACAGTCTTTATTCTGGCTCTCCAGCTAAATTTGGAGAATTCTAGTAAAGGAAAAAAAACAATGAAAAGTTGATGACAACCAACTTTATTATCTATGTGTACTTCTAATCACTCCCAAAATCCACTAAAAGAGTAGTAAAGATATGTAAACACATATGCCCCCCAAGAGTAGAAAAAGCTCAAGAAAGGATCACAGAGGAAAAGACAGAAAAAAATGATAATAGAATACAGACATTTTCATACATGTAAATATTTGATCTCCCATAAAGTTTTCTCAAAAGATTCCTGGAAAAAGATACATCCCACTTGCTAGACAGCTTTCCATGACTGTAACCAAAACCCCCGAGATTATCAATTTAAAAAGAGAAAAGAGTTAGTTTGGCTCACAGTTTTAGAGGTTCCTATCTATGATTGGTTGGCTTTGTTGCTTTTAGGCTTGTGGTAAGGCAACACATCATGGCAGTGTATAGTAGAACAAAGCCACTTGCTCATGGCCTGGACACAAAACAAAGACTGAGGAAGAGACTAGAATCCCATAATCCCTTGCAAAGACATGCTTCAAGGACGTCCCACTAGGTCCTACCTCTTCTGAACAGCACCAAAGTTGCAGCCAAGTCTTTAAAACATGGGTTTAGGGGAGACTTTCCCGATCCAATCTCATAACATCCATCAAAATGAGGAAATCCACCCAGAATCCCAGGATCCAGTACAACAATTGGGGAAATTACCAAGAGTATGGAGAAAGTAGGTTCTAAAGAGAGGGAGAGAAGGGAGAGGAGGCAGAGAAGAAAGAGGAAAGGAAGATGGTGAGAAAATGGAGAGAAAGAAGAGAAACAATAGGAACAGCAACTGATAGACTGACTACCGGCTTGGTTTGCCCCACTGAGAGGTGTTCTAGAGCCTGTGGTGAGTCTGGGGGGTAAATCATGTTCAGGCACAAATCTTACACAAGTGACTTTCCACTGCAGCAAGCTGGTGGGTGGCATTGCCTGTAGATGGCAGGCTACTTGTGTGTTGGGATAATGACTCCACATCTGACAGAAGGCACACAGAGGATGGTGAAGCCACTGTGCAGGGCAGGAGGGCCAACAGGCTCAGTTTGGCCATCTTGCAAGACTTATCCACAGGATGGGGGTCCTGAGAGGTGCCCTCTCTGTCTCTGGCAGCATTACTTGAAAAATAAAGTGGAATGGTATCTGGGCATCTTCAGGGTATCAGGAGGAAAGTGGCGATTCTGTTATCCACAGAGCAGCAAGGCTGAGAGACAAGACGTATTCAAAAGGAATTTCAGTGTCCTCTATGCCTAGGTTGAATTTTGACTTCTGCCCTGTGGGGGATCTCCCTACCTCTGGACATGGTGATCTTTGACTGCGCAGCCCAAGCAGGAAATCAGTGCCTTCACCAAGGTCTCACCCTGAGTTCTACACGCACTCTTCTGAGACCTCCCTTGCGGCAGGCTGAATATGCCATCTCAGAATTGGCCCCGGGAGGGTTGACTATTCAGACTCCCCCAGAACCCTTCTACACCTGAGGGAGGCATGGGAGAAAACTATGTGCTCTGGACATGAAAGAAACCAATAACTTTAATTCTTTGAAAACAGCAACTGGCAGCCTGCGGGCTGCCAGGAAAGGATCTTTGACTGTCTACCTCTGTACATTTTGATTTCTATACTATTTCCAAGTATTGTTTATATTTTTAAAAGTTTGAAAGACAAAAATAAAAAGCAAATAAACAGGAGGTGTGGAGGGCATAGCTTGGCTTATTTTAAGAGTACTTCAGAGGTGAGGGGTGCAACTCAGTGACAGAGTCATGCTGGCCAAGGCTCTGGGTTCAGCCCTCAGCACTACAAAAGAAAAAAGGCCAAAATGTGAAAATGAATGTTAGCTTAAGAAAGACATTCAAGCTGAAAGATTGATTCCAAGAGAAAAGGAGAACTTTAAGTTTGAGCCTAACCTGGGCAACTTAATGACTTAACAAGACTCTATCTCAAATTTAAAAATTAAAAAAGGTCTGGGAGCCAGGCATGATTGTGTTCAAAGATAATCCCAGCCCTCTAGGAGCCTGAGGCAGGAGGATCCTCCGTTCCAGCCCAGCCCAGGCTACTAAGAAACTTAACAAGACCTTATCTCAAAACAGAAGATGAAATAAGGGCTGAGGTTCTAGCTCACCGCTCAGTGAAGCTCTGGCTTCAGCCCCTTGTATAGTACAAAGAAAGAGAGAGTAGAGGAGAGAGAAGAGGTAGAAAAGGGAGAGAAGAGGAGAGAAGAGGGAAAGGGAGTAGTTCAATGACAGTTACTGACTCCTCTGAGTCATTTTTCATTGATATTTTCTAGGTGATTTCTGTATATGCCACCATACCCCAAGTTACCAGGTGGGTTACAAGCTTTCAGACAGAAGACAGCATGCCTTTTTGTACCTGTCCTGTGACGCAGCCCAGTTTATTGAAGAGAATAAATACTTAAGCATTGGATTCCATGCAAAAATAAACATTTAATACAGATGATTACTCAATGGGGCAAGGATGGTCTTTTTGACAACTGATGCTGGGAAAACTGAATATCCATGTGCAAAAGAATGAAAGTGTACTGCTATTTATACAACCCACAAAAAAAACACCTGTAATGGATTGAAGATTTAAATGTAAGATCTGAAATTTTAAAACTTCCAGGAGAAAAGCTCGCTGACATTATGTTTGGCAATGATTTTTTTTTATATGACATCAAAAGTACAGGGAACGAAAGCAAGACGAAACAAAGAGGACTACCACAAACTAAAAAGCTTCTGCACAGCAAGGAAACAGCCAACAAAATGAAAAGGCACCATACAGAATGGAAGTAAATATTTTCAAACCACATGTCTGATAAAGATAATATCCCAAATATGTCAGGCACCCATGTAACTCCATAGCAAAAACAAGAACAACAACAACAAAAAAAAAAAAAAAAAACATAAAAGAATTCAATTTAAAAATAGACAAATGACCTGAAAAGACTTTTGTTTTCAAAGATTTAAAAATGGCCAACAGAGGGCCGGGGATTTAGCTCAGCAGCACAAGGGCCTGCCTGGAAAACGCGAGGTTGTTAGTTTGACCCTCCCAAAAAATGGCCAACAGATACATTTAAAAGGAGCTGAACATCACTAATTATCAGAGACACACAAATGGAAACTACAGGGAGCTATCACTTCACTGCTATTAGGATGAATAGTATCAAAGAAACCAGAAATAAGTGTTAGTGAGGGTATAGGGAAAAAAAAGAAACTTTTTTCATGGTTGGTACAATGTAAACTGGTACAGCCATTGTGAAAAACAGGATAGCATTCTCTCAAAAAATTAAAATAGAACTAGAACTTCTATATGATTCAACAATTCTACTTCTGTGCATACTCCTGAAGGAAACAAAATAAGGAGCTAAAAAAAAAATCTGCATACCCATACTCATACCAGCACAATTCATAACAGCCAAGACACCTAAGCATCTGTTGATGGATGAATGCATAAAGAAAAGGGGTGTGTATATACAATGGATTATTATTCAGCCATAAAAGAAGAGGAAATCCTGTTATTTTTTTACCACATGAATAAGCCTTAAAGGCATTATACTAAGTTAAATAAGTCAGAAAAGACAAACACTATATGATCTCACTCACATGTAAAGTCTGAAAAAAACCTCATAGAAACAGTAAAATGTTGGTACCAAGAGGTCAGGAGTTGAGGGAAATAGGAAATGCTGGCCAGAGAGTACAAACTTTTGTTCCATGATGAATAACTTCTGAGGAATCTAGCGTACAGCATGATGACAATAGTTAACAATGCTATATTGTGCACTCAAAATTCGCTAAGAGGATCAATCTGAAATGACCTCCACACACGCAGAAACCAAAGAAAAAGACAGCTATGCAAGGTGATGGGTGTGTTAGTTAACTTGACTGGTAATCACTTCATTCATATATATCACATATATGTAGCATCAAAGTAGTACACTGCACATTTTAAGCATATACAGTTTTATTACTCCCCCAATTAAATTAATTAATTCACCGTAGAGTCTACTTTGTGTGGGGATAGCAAGGGAAGTGGAGAAAGTACATTTCTCTTTTGCCCAGTGTAGAGTCCTTGTTTCTTTCAGTATTACTTGCAAGATCTAATTTCCAAGTGAGGTCCATCAATAGTATCTAGAGATCAAGTAGCCAGGGATCCAAGAATGGTTTGCCCTCTTGTCCTGTGGAATATAATCAAGGGCTTGTGATCAACCCCATGGCTCCATCTCCACTCAATCCAGCCGTGAGCTATGATGTGGTCATAGCTCAATAATGGCTTTTATTTGGATTTTTTTTCCAGAAGAGAACACATTTCTTATGCAACAATATCTTAATAGATGGAACCGAGCTCCATTTCTTGGCTTTGAGGTAATGAAAAATTAATTACCGCACTTTACAAGTAATAGTTTCCACTCGCAGCACTCCCCTAGAAGTAAATATATCATAAATAGTTACTGTAATACCAGTGGCTGGTGGATTGGGCAGCCTGTCGTCCATAAATCCTTTTTCAACAGACATGTTATTTCTCCTGGGGGAACAAACAGATTTGTTTTAGATCAGAGAGTCAACTGACAGATGGCCTTTGTAAAAACACACCATTTGTATAAATAAATTATAGTTTTACTATGGTATTCCGCACTCATGGACTTGGGAAATCAATGCACCTATTCTTTAGAATTGGCCCGAACTGGAAAAAGCAATTTTGTGCAGGTGTGAAGTCACACTGCACAGATCTGGCAGCATAGACGCCGAAGTCCAAATTCTCTAGATGGTTGCTGCCACTTCATATCGAAACTGTCACAAAGAGGTCTGCCTAGGGGTAACAGGAGGATCTCTCAGACAGCATCACTGAGCAGACAAGATACCAACTGGCATGCTCCCCTTAGCCCTGGGTTCTGTTTCCATTAAACTAAATGACACCATGTGCCTTATTTTCCCAACCAAAACTTTGCATAATTGGAGCTGACAGTATATTTGTCTTAAAAACCAGAGATGTTTCATTTTTCTATACAATACAGTTCATCACTTAAATACTAAACATTTGGAAGATTCCTTTAAAATTCAGGGCAGCCTTAACTCTCAGCCTACCACAATCTCAGTCATTACCTACCTTGCTACTATACACAAGTAACACACTTAGCACGTATTTATGTATTCTACCACAGAAGGATTTATACATAAGTACACACGTATACACACATACACCCACAAGTGCAAATTTTCTTCCCAGAACCAAAACTCAGAACTTAGTATCCAACAGGATAGATTTGTTAGTGTTTTTCAGAGCCAAGACTAGTAAACTGTTTATTTTGCTGGAAGACCAACTCATTCATTTCAGCCACCCGATGCTAAGAACTGGCTTTGTGGACCTAATAACTGCCTTTGTGTCCTTTCTTTAAGGACATATTTCCCTCCATAAATGACTATGATTTTAAAGCTATTAGTCTGGTCACGGAAATAAAAGTTTAATATTAATCATGATCATTATTAAAAATATAGTAACATGAAAGACTTAGCATATTTCAAGCCAAAAATATGTATTGTAAACCAGATCAATTGCCTAGTGGGTTTTTTTTTTGAGCTATAAGGTACTTTCAGAAGCTGTACTTATTCTTTAAAATGATAAGATATTGTTTAGCTTTTGTTTGCATTCATAACTTTAGACCCCCAAGTTGCTATTTAGAGTTATGACAGCTGGTTCCTTGATGGAATGAATAACATATCCCACGATGCCTAAATTACATCCAAAGAAGAGCTTAAACCAATGATGTCCATTTGTTTTTATGATACTCCCAGGGAATCTCAGGTTACTTCAAAAGAAATCAGAACTCTCAAACAAAATTAATCTAGATAAACACATCTTGTACATTTATATTTACATATACAATATATAAACATATGTCTCTATGCCCATAGTCATTCTGGAAGAGGCAAAGGTAGGAAATTAATGAGTGTTACCAATATCCTAGAAGGGTAAAATGAACCCAAATTATAGTATGCATTATGCTATTATATGCATTATGAACTAATCAAAGAAAATAAAAGTCCACTAAGCAGACAACATTTTTCATTGGATCATCAGAAAGAAAAAGGGTCAGGGAGGAACAAAAAATAATCAGTGAAGCTATTTTTAAATGGGTGATTTTGTGACTCAGTTACTAGCAGACCCAATAGGTTGTATGGTTACTCATTTTATCCACTTTTTTTTTCATATCTACGTTGTGCTACATTCCTGTCTGTGAATGGAGAAGCAATTCATCCTGCATCTCAATAAAATCTTACTAGATATCCCTGTTGCTAATGGAGCCAACTCAGAATCAATACATGTATTCATCATGTTATCCACACATACAGGTCAAGGGTCAAGAAAACGTTTTCAGTACAATTGTAATCAACCAAGCCTCCTGTAATTAGGCTATTCGGTGACTCTTTAAGTGTAGGTGTTGCGAGGGGCCCAAGAGTCTTTCTACCTTATGACCAAGTACAAAATTCTTTTGTTTAAAGCAAGTACACTTCCCTATCATCAGATTACACACTGAATGAGAGCATCAACCTGGTGCTTCCTAAATCTCTGTGGACAAGTTTCTCATCTGCTCACTGCCTCCGTTTGTCTAACTGTTAAAAAGGGAGAAATAGTGTTTACACCATAGAACTGTTGTGAGGATTAGATGAGTTAGGAAGGATGAAGTGTTCAGTGCAATCCACATAGTAAGCTTTCAATAAGTGTGAGCTCTTATTACCTGACTTATCAGAGGTTCTCTAGCTAGAGGTCCCTGTGGAACTCAAGACTACTGATGAGCTCGTAATCGTGTTGACTATTTTTAATGTATCTTCATTATAAATATTATTTTAGTGTTTAGATTTGTATGTACTAAATATTTAGTATTAAACACAAGTCATTTGACTTGACTTGCATATTAAGTTGCATATTTATACATCCTGAAAAGCTTGGAGATACCAGAGTTTACATTGTTTGTGTTTACATCGGTTGTGTCTCGAAATGCACTGGAAACTCCACCGCTGATTAGTCTGTATGACTTTACTGGCTCACAGTATCCACCTGAGTACCAGAGTTCCTTCTAAAACACAAAGGGCTTTGGACAAGGTGGTCTCTATGACCCTTTCTATTCTAAGAACCAGAGCACTATTCCTGGATTCTCTTAGTTGTGACTGTATCATCTATAGATGGTCCCTGACTTAACAATCATGCAACTTACAATTTTTCAACTTTACAATGGTGCAAAAGCAATAAGCATTCAGTAGAAACTGTTCTTGAATTTGGGTTTTAACCTTTTCCCAGACTACTAATACGCTGTACAATCCTCTCTTGAGACCCTAGGCAGTGGCAGTGAGCCACAGCTCCCAGATGGCCAGGTGATCACGACAGGAAATGATCGATACCCTCCTGTGGACTGTGTTGCCAAGCGAGATGTTCTGGGGTTAGGGGGATCTGCCGTTAGTCATGAAATACTTTCAACTGACAATGGGTTTCCCCCACAAGTGTGTGGAACATCTGCATCTGAAGAAACCACTCAGTACAAAGTTGGAGGATCCTCATTAACACATTTCTTAGACACAGCCTTCCTCGGGACAGCACATCATCAAATGCTAGTATGAAACCAGTTTCAGAAAATTCACCTAAAAGGACAATGTATATCATTTTAATTGGAAAATTATAGGGAGATATAAATCTAATATATACTAATGAGTTATTCCATTATATTTCAGTAAGCATGCCTGATTGAGGGACAAAATAGGAGTATTTTTCAAGCACTTCTAGAGGGCTCTGGAACTCTCTTGAATGTTGGCCTGAACTTTAGGTCTGTTGAAATAAGAAAGAACATAGGCACTTGCCTTGGGAATGAGAAAAACACCATTCAGAGATGCCACAAGAGATCATTTGAAATCCCTTAAATACATGTCTCAGGCAAAGAAGACTTTATCCTGCCTGGATTTCTGACCTGGCAAGTATTTCCCAAGGCAAATAACAGTGAGGTTGTACACAACACAAAGGCTTAAAAAGGCAAGTGACAGAAGTCCTTATCACCTGAGACCCCAATCACCTGGGGTCCAGGAGAGTTTGAGAAGATATATGAAATTCAAAAAGAGGTTCATTTACACCTGTAAGATATATGCAACATTTGGAGGAAAATTAGGAAGGCAGCTGATTTCTCAGCAAAAACACGTGTTTAAAATGTACATGTTCTAAATTTAAAGTGCAACCTATAAATGCCAGCAATAGCCCCGATTAACTAGTACAGACCTTAGGGTCATTGGCACTAGGTTCTCCCCATTGAAATAATCAGTCTTTCAGTCACCTCCAAACTCCCCCACTGTCCACACAATTACAAGGTTATGGTAACAGATATATATATATAATATGATCAAACAGTAATGGCTTTGAAAAGCATCCATTTGGCCAATGCTGGAGAATTTTGCTTTCATCCAGGTCCCTTTTTTGAAGAGATCAAACCATTGCCTCTCAGAATCCTTGAATTCATCAAGAAGAAATGAAAGGAAACATGGATAGTCCTTTACAAGTTAGCATTCCCCAGCGACGTTTAAAAAAAAAAATTGTGCAACTGGCTTTCCAGCCATGACCCCTGGCCCACATCTCAAAAGACAGTGCTGGCTTCCACTGGGGACAAGTAGCTCCTAATCCTCACTTCTGCCACATCTGATACTGTCTACCACACCCCCACACAAATGTGTTTTTCTACAAACTAATGAAAATTGGTCCCAAAGACAAAAGCCTCATGCTGAGTTCTATTCCCATTGGGACATTACAAATGAACCTACTGTAAGCAGCCCAATTAAAAAATCATGACCAGGGCCGAGGATTTAGCTCAGCGGCACAAGAGCTTGTCTGGCTGGCAACCGTAAGTTTGATCGTAAGTTTGATCCTCGGTACCAAAAATTACAAACAAACACAAAAAAAATCATGCCCATTTACAATGTCTTGACCACCAAAATATGTATCCGCCATTCCAAGAATTAGACCACAACAGATTCTGAATCAGACTTGATTCATGGAAGAATGGACAAGTGTGGATACCAATTCTCAGTTCTTGTAGCTGTGGCTACCATATGCGCTCTTCCCAGCGGTGGCCGCGAACACTAACTAATGTGTCTTATTATTTCAGGACATGAGAGAATTATTCGCGTTCACCTTCTGAGGCTCTCCCAGAACTGCCAGATGAACACCCACGTCTCCTCCTCCCACCAAAGGTAGATGTGGCCAAAGGAGACGCTGGGTGGTGACCATGGAGCCTGGGTCCCCGACTCTGGGTAAAGCCTCATCTCAGCTGGAGGCCCTGGGCGCATCCAGCAGATCCGCCAGCTACGCGGAGGCCGCGCGGTTTCATCTTTAATGCTCCTGAAGGACAATAGCTCATCAAGCCCCACCGAAAGCCCCAGACCCGTCGCGGAGCCTGGGCTGGCGGGGGATGAGGCTGAGCGACTCCTCCTAGAGGTGGTTATGTGGAGAAGGAGCAATCCGTTCTCCCTCCTCCTCCTCCCCCCGCTACTATCCTCGGCCCGGAGAACTGCCGCTTGCCGCCATTGACACGCACAGATAAAACCCAAAGAAAGGCAAAGAGTCCTGCCCGGCACCGACGCCGCGCGGGCCGAACCTGCGCCCGGGGAGGGGCGCGCAGAGGGCAGCGGGCGCGCGGAGCAGGCGGCGCAGCACCAGGTGAGCCCGCCATGGCGATGGCATTATTGTTTAGGGGCTCCGGGGTCTGGAAACAAAACGCGCTGCCAGGGCAGTGCAGGGGCCGGAGAGAGCCACCCCTGCCTCGCCCCCTCGCCTCCCGCGGCCGCCCCCGGTAGCCGACCCACCTCTGCAAATAATAATAGTAATAATAGTAATAATAAATCTGCCCAACTTGCTTCCTCGGGAAATAAAGGGGGAGGGTTGCTAAAGAAGCCGTAACATTCCTGCGGCCGGCGAGGGGCCGGGGCTTCGTGGGCAGTGAGGGAGGAGGAAGAAGGGACGCGGGGTCAGCGGCGGGCCCGGGCAGCTGCAGCTGGAGGAGCGGAGGGCTGCCCGGGGATGCGGAGTTCGGGGCGCAGAAGAGGAAGGAGGCGCCGAGGGGTGTTGGGCGGGGGGCTGCGCCAAAGCCGAGGGCGCCCAGCCGGGCCGCTCGGGGCCTCCGAGGTGCCCAGGCTGCAGGCTGACAATGGAGGGGCGCAGAGGCGAGGACGGCGGTACGGGCGCGGGCAGTACCGGGGAAGGTCGGACCGGGGACGCGCGGCGGGCGGGCGAGGGCAGGAGGCTGCGGCTGGCGGGCGGGCGTGTGCCCCGGGCGGGCTCAGGGCCGGGCACTCCCCTCCGGTTCCCTTTCCGGGGCGCCCCGTGCCGACGCGCGCTGCACTTTCCTCGGGAAATGGCGGCCCCTTCGCGGCTCGTCCGAGCAGTCCCTGCGTTGCGCTTTGCGCGGGAAAATAATAAATAATAATAACAGAAAAATGGGCAATAAAAGTAAAGTGGTTGCGGTGCAGGGAAGGGCTGCGCAACCGGGTGCAGGACGCAGAATCAGGCGCGGTGCGCGGCGGGTGGGACCTGCCCTGCAGTCTCCGGCTCCCAGTCGGCGGTCCTGGTGCACCCGGGATCCGAGTCTGGCCAGCCTGGCATATCGCGCCCCCGAGTGACCTTCCCTGCCTTCCCTCGTGGGGGCGCCGTCAGCTGCTGCCCTCTTTGTTCCACATAACAATGGCCAATGGTCCATTGGTCCCCTAAGGGCCAAAAGAGCCTTCCTTTGCAAGAGTTCTGTATCGCTATTTGATTGTTCCCTGGTTGAACCTGAGGACTGGTCATTGCTGGGGCTTTTTACCAACAGCCTTAAGGCGGATGAGGGAATCAAAGTGCAGAAATGAGTTGATAAACTGAAGCCCAAGTCCCCTGTGTTTAAGGGGTACAGTGGGCAGGCGGCTCTGCAGCCTGTTTGTGGGGCAGTTCCTGTGGTACAACAACCCTGTGCTGTCAGGCCAGTGTTGCCCAGTGGGGGGAATTCAAGACGAGGGCCCACAGGCCCGGGATCCCTAGGGGCTCTCAGTCTACTGTGGCAAACCGTCCCCAGATACAATTGTACCCTCCCTGGGCTGAACAGTTGCTGCTGAGATGGTTCACGTAGTGAGAGAAAAAAAAGAAGACCTTATTAAAAGCGAGAATGACTTAATTTATATTGTCTTGAATTACCACCTAAGCCACACATAAGTCTCAGTCTGTTCATATTTAACTGGAAGTTATCTCTTACTCTTTTAGCAGACTTCTTATATTTAAACAAATTGTTCAGAGCGCCAAGATTTGATATCATGCCAGTGATTTACAATTCCTTTATCATATCAAGATTATCATATAAATAAATATAGGAATTGCCCAGTGGGAAAATTTCTCTCAAATCGTATAATTCACATCTTCAAAACCGCTCTTTACTTGTATCCAAATTTTCTCTTAAAATATACCTGCTTTTGCTCACCTCTGATTTCCCCACCCCAGCACAGTTCTGCCTCGCCTGGATGCATTCATTGTCAGGTTTTAGATATTATTGATAGTTTCCACTATTTCAGAACTCTATGAAGAATCTATCCCTGGATCCAGAATGTCCCAAAGACTCTGGCCCTGCTCCCTCACATTCCATCTTGTCCGCTTCCCAGGGTTAATGAGGCGCCTTTGGCAGCTCAACCCCAGCAAGTGGGACACCCCACTAGCTATTGTCTGAAACAACTACTTCTGTTTTTTCTGCCTCCTGCCAGCAAAGTAGGAGGTAAATTCTGTTGTAGGTGACTTTAAACGAAAGATATCTGTAACTTGTTCAGGGGAAGCATGTGCAAAAATTCAACCAACTTGCTGGAGAATGTTTTTCATTCTTAAGAAATAACCTCAGAGTTAGATGCAATCTTGGTAAATGCTTTGAAACACGTGTATTGCACTGAGATAAGCCAAAGAAATAAGAATAAATTTAAAAATAACCAGTTTGCTTAGAGGTCATTCAGCAAACATGCAGAGCTCTGATTTTCAAACACCTCTGAATGAAAAAAGCAATGCAGATGTGAGGAAGTCAGAGGCCTTTTCTCATTGAACTTGCAATCCCCAACCTAGAAGACAAAAATAGAAATGCAGAGAAATAAAGTGGAAAGTGAAATTGACACGCTTATACTGCAGACAGATATGTAAATATAGCCAACTTAGAGGGCAGGTTCGCACTATTAAATGGATAATGTGCACATACTCTGACCCAGTATTCCATTTCTTGGTATATAGCGTGGGGCTGAGGATTTAGCTCAGTGGCTTACATGCCTGCCTGGCAAACTCGAGGTTGTGAGGTTGTGATTCAATCTCCGGCACACACATACAAAAAAACCCTCACTAATCTTGGTATATACTCTAAAGAAGCAAATACATGCATTCTCAGGTCACTGCTGAGTTTCAGTAGTTCCAAATTAAAAAAAAAAAAAGCTATAAATAGAGAATAGCCGTAAGTAAACTCTGATACATTTATCTGTCTTCTGGAATATTAAACAGCAGTTAAAAAGACTGAAACAAATATATATAGAGAGAGAGATCAACAAGATATACTATTAATGAAAAAAACACAAAATGTAAACGAATACATACTGTTCTATACTATTGATATAAAAACAAAACGAGCTGGGAGCAATGGTACATACCTATAATCCCAACTACTAGGGAGGCTGAGTCAGGAGGATCTCAGATTTGAGGACAGCCTGAACAACATAGTGAAATTCCCTCAAAATAAAAATTGAAAACTAAAAAATTGAATAAGGGCTGGGGATGTAGCTCAGCAGTAGAACACTTGTCTAACATGAGTGAAGCCCTGCTTTTGATACCCAGTGCTATATGAAAAAGAAAAGGAGGAAAGGAGGGCCAGAGAGAGGGAGGAAAAATTTCTGTAAGTGAAAATGCCTCATAATTGGTATAAAACAAGAAATACACTAAAAGTGACAAGATCTGGAGCCATCATCAAGAAGATATTTTTGGTTTTGCTTTTTGCAGTACAAGGGATTGAACCCAAGGCCTCAGGCATATTAAGCAAACACTCCACTGAGTGATGCAATAAATAAGCTAATACAAGCAATACATGTAAATTACTCAGCTAATGCCTGCAAATCACTCAGTATGTATGGCATGCAGTAACAGCTTTTTTCTGGTACTGGGGACTGAAGCTAGGGTATTCTCACTGAGCTACATGCCCAGGCGTTTTTCAAATTTTATTTTGAGGCAGGGCCTCACTAAATTGCCTAGCCTGGCCTTGAACTTGAGATCCTTTTGCCTCAGCTTCCCGTGTAGCTGGGATTACGGGCCTGCAACATTGCACTTGGCCTATAACAATCTCTAAAGGAAGAGGATTTGGGACCAGAAGGGAAGAATCAAGCTAAGCTTTGCAGAGAGGTAGCAAAATTTGGATGAAGGAGCAAGGAAGGGAGCAAGACAGGGAAAGGAGCTGATGCAGATGCTCTGTTTCCTTCCCCTTTCTTCAGTGTGACTGTGTCAAGTCCCTTGTGACTGAGCACACCAGCCTGCCCTACCAAGGCTTGGGCTCAGGATGAGTGAAAGGCACACTCACGATTTCTTTCATTGCTGTGAGTCAGTAAATATTTTAAATGAGATGTTTACAATAAAGAAAAGAATGAGCTAGTAAAAGAGATAAAATCTAATAATGGCAGGGGGGTGGTGCTTGTAGTAGTAAGCACTGGACCCAGGGCCTTCACACTGAGGTACATCCCCATCCCTTTTTTTATATTTCACTTTGAGAAAAGGTCTCGCTAATTTGCAATCTTCCTGCCTCAGCCTCCTATAGGGCTGAGATTACAGGCGTGTGTCACCACACCTGGTTTGGAAGTTATTCCACAAAGGAATATAATGACGACTTGAGGATGAGAAATTATTTCTCTTGGGTATACTCTGGGTTGTCTGTTAGGAGTCAGGTTAGAGGGCAAAAAGAATATTTGAGAAGATAATTCATTCCTCCCGCGCCCCAAAAAAGTCACAGAAGGAACTTAAAAATGTTTTTGAAGCAAAATATTTGGGGCTGGTTTCTTTCATTCGTTAACTAATTTAAGGAATATTTATTTTTGTCTATTTGTTTGTGTTGTTTTTTGAGACAAGGTCTCGCTGCATAGCTCAGGCTAGACCGGAACTCACTATGTAGCCCAGGCTAACCTCAAACTCACAGCAATCCTCCTGCCTCAGCCTCTTAGGGAATATTTTGTGAATGTCAACTGTGTACCTGATGCTTTGCTAGGTTCCTTGAGGAATAAATCGAGAAACAGAGGGTAGGAAAAGCAGCCCAGAGCAGGGTTCTGGAAATGGGGGAGGGATCTTAGGTGTGGTCTCACACAGACTGTGTTCACAAAGAAGTCATCCCATGCCCTCTGCCCGTCCACATCACACCTTTAGCTGCCACTGAAAGTAGGGAGGACTGTCCCTCTTGCCTTCGATTACGATTCAGTAAAATCCCATAGTCCAAACTGCAACAGTTGTGGCTCCCAGGCCAATGGATGGGAAGGACTCAGTGTGCCCAGCTTTCAGGCAAAGGAAAGCATTTACTGTCGTGTGGGTGCAGATGCTGTGGCTCTCAGAGTTTCCCTGGGATTGAAATTTAATTTCCACCCCTTTAACAGCAGCGCCTGTGATGGATGAGGAAAATCAGAGGGTGCTGCTGAATTCGAAGCCTCATCTTATCGTATGCAGTTCCAAGCGCTGTAGTACTATCGTAGTTACCTTGGAGATAGAGGAACAAATAGACAGGCGCGTGCTTAAGAAAATGTTAGGAGAGCTGGTTGTGTGGCGCACATCTATAATCCCAGTACTCTGGGAAGTTGAGGCAGGAGGATCGTGAGTTTGAACCCAGCCAGGGCTACACGGTGACTTAGCAGGACCCTGTGTCAAAATTAAAGAGGCTAAGGATGTAACTCAGTGCAGGGGCCCTGAGTTCAAGCCTCAGTAACAAAACAAAACAAAACAAAACAAAACAAGACTGAATTCCACAAAAATAGTGCTCTCTAATGATTTCTTTTAAAGAAATAAGTGTCATAATGTTTATTAAATGGTTACTACCTGCCAGGTAAGTACTTTATACATATTAACTCATTTAGCTCTGAAAACAGCCTCACAGGTAGGTACTATTAAACTTACCTTTCAAAAACAAAGGTTAAGACTGCACCCAGGGTCCCTGTAAGGGGACCCCAATGCAGATGGCTTGACTGCACAACCCTGTACTCTCCGTCCATGCAGTAAGAAACAGAAGCCACCAGCATTCCTGTGATTCTCAGGCTGCGTGCATTTTAATATGAAAATTACAAAGTATATGCCAATTTGTATTTTAAAAACTCATTTGCATCACTGTTCTCCCAGCAAATGAGAGATAAAGAGTGGAAGGCTGAGCCACGTAACACTGTACTTTAAAGTGTCTTGTCATGAAGTGTTAAGCAAGATGAATTTGGTGGTTTCTCTGAAGCCCTTATTGTTCATGTATGCATCTCACCATCCATCATACTTTGCCCAATTTATTTGACTGGCATGGCCAATTTGGACCTGGCAAGGAGGGTAAGCAGTCCAGTCAGAATTCTTGTGCTCAGACAGAAATGTGTGTGGAAATACACATCGGCCAACAGCCCAGGGACTGACTCCAGCTGATTCTTCGATGGCAGAAGATTTAAGGACAATGACCGGGATTTTTAATCTTAAATGACAGTTCATAGTCTGACCAGTGATTTGGGTGTTTTGGGTTTTTTTCTGGATATGAGAAACAGGCCTAATGATACAGTTTAGATGCCTAAATTTGGGGTGTTTCCATGGCAACGGGACAAACATATAATAAGATAAAATCAGACTCCTCCTGGAACCCAGGCCCCACATTTGCTGGGCTGACACTCCCAATGGTCTGTGTACAGAATTTTGTAACTCGTGTCTTGACCCTTTGCTGTTACTCAGTGATGCATTAAAATTAAATAGTGGTGGCGGAGAATAGAGAGGTAAATTCCAGTAATTTAGACTGCATACAACATAAACTTTCAGGTGAGGCAGTAATTCACAGGCTCCTCATCAGAGACGTAAACTTCCAAATTGCTCAGTCTTGCAGAGCTTCAGTGAAGTAAACTGCCCTGTTACTGATAAACTGCTCTTGGCCCTGAGCTGATCTGTAGTCAACAGCAGAGACAGTCATCCTGGGGTGGAGACTGGCCAGTCCCAGAAGCAAAATTCAGCACATTTTCCAGGTCCACGCGTTCTTGTCTGTGATTACCATGGGCGATGAAATAGTGACGGCTGAAGAAAGGTGTCCCAGGTGTGACTTACTCTTCCCAGATGTTGCATCACTGTGAATGTAAATAACAGGTGGAGCCGGAAGGGGTCACTTGGTGAGCGCCCTCATCCTCGTCCAACAGCAGCATCTTTTGAACGGGAGGGGACCTGGGAGGTCAGCAGGCGTGACGGTTGTAGGTCAGGGCAGACGTGCAAACCAGTCAGGTTCCCGCACACCTCCCCTCCACCCAGGGCAGCTCTGTTCTGAGCCCATAAACTTGTTCAACCAATGACGAGTTCTGAAAAATCAACTGATTTGCCTATGGGCCATATGCAGCTGGTCAGCCCACCTCAGCCCACTGTATGTCCTCTTTTAGGTTTACCAGGCTTCACACGCAGAGGGTGCAGTGTGGCTAGTGTTGAGTGGCCCTCATAGGTGCCACCATGGGTCCCCGCATGCATAAGCTCTGAATGGCACTGCCAGTCCCCATCACAGAGCACTGCAACTGGAACAGGAGCCCCCCCCCTCTCCGACCACTTGCCCCACAGTGCAGCCAGGCCTGAGCACTGAAGCAGGGAAACAAGGTAGAGAGCCTCAGGCAGGGTGGAAGAAGAGGGCTCCAGAGCAGCTGCCCCTCCTCGCAGCCGTCTGTCATTGGGGACGGAGAGCAGATCCCCGCCCACCTGTGTGCTCGTTTGCCTGGTGACCCTGATGTCCCTGGAAGGCCCTGATACGTCAGGCAGCACCTGCTGTCTGGCTCAGTTCCCTCACCCAACTTTGCATTCCCGACCTCACCCATCTCCTCGTCCCGCTGAGAAGCTCATCTCGGGCCCATCCAAAGCAAGGGGAAGCCAGGAGGCTGCTGCCGCTCAGCACCAGAGGCCTCTGACTGAGGAAGCGGGAGAGTTGGCCCACAGTTCCTAGTTGTCGACTTGCAAAGAGCAAAGCAACAAGAAAAGACCATGCTGGACCCAGGGAGGATTTTGTCTTTTTGTTTTGTTTTCTGTGAATAAATAGATTCAGAAATGCAAGCTAGTTCATTTTCTGCTTGACTTTCTTTTGAGACATATTACTAACTCAGATTCAAAGAAAATAAAAGTATTATGCATTTCTCATCCAACTGGTACCCTAGGTGGCCAGACATATTTATATTAAAAATAACATAAGGCTACATTAATTGCCGCTTTTCACTGCTGTAAGAAAACCATAGGTCAGGACTGGAGGTGTAGCTCGGTGGCACAACGCCTGCCTGGGAAGCTCAAGGCCCTGAGTTCAGGTCCCAGTTTAAAAAAAAAAAGAAAGAAAGGAAAACTATAGGTCAGATTCAGCAGGCCATCATGGCACACATGGTAATCCCAGCACCTGGGAGGCTGAGGCAGGAGGATCCCAAATTCAAAGCCAACAAAATCTATCTTGGAAAAAAAAATTTTTTTTTCTAATAAATAGAAAAGGATGGGAATGTAGCTCAGTGCAAAGGCCCTGGGTTCAATCTCCAATACCACCACCACCCCCAAAAAAGAAAGGAAAGCAAAAAAAACCATAGATCAATTCAACAAGACAACAAAACATGTGAAAAGGCCTCTGGGTCCTGAAGCCCAGAATCCCAAGTCACCCCTCTCTTCCCACCATCTAGGGAGTGACCAAAGCTGCCACACACTTTCTGCCTCAGAATCCCAAAGGGCAGCCAGACTTCCCACTCCACATGAATTGAAACACTTTTTTTAAAAAGGAAATGATTTGTTATCCATTAGTACGATTTAAATAAATTGGATTAATGCTTGGTTCTCACGTTCATGGTTGGTTAATTCGGTTAATTTGATCTGAGTGTCACTTTGATGAAATTGCATTTGATATAACTCTTTACATTATAAATTGTTAATGCGCTTTAACCTATAGGACGATAAAATTATTGACTATGCTCACTCACTTAAAGGTGACTGGAAGAAAATGGTTTGGAAAGTATTGCTTGTGCAATAATGATTTGCCCTTGGAGTTCATAAATGGAAGTGTAATAGAGCAAGTAATTTAGCTGGTATTACTGAAATGGTTTTTACAGCTACAAAATGATGCTAACAAACTATTATTATTTTAATGCAATACTTAGGGTAACACACCAAAATATATTAGAATTCTATTACATGTGAAGCTGTCTAAGAGATTTGGTTCACGCTCTTTAAAATATATTTCTACATATGGTTAATATGTTGATATTGAATTCCCTTATGTCCTACTTAGTTTTATTTCATCTCATTTTATTCCCTCAAAAGATAGTTTTGAACTGACAGAGTACAGATTTTTCCTTGCAGTGTCTATTCCATTTATCATAAATATTTGCAGTATAAAATATTCTGAAGCACAATACCATAGATAAGAAAAATAGCATAGGTACTGACAATATAAATAAATTGGATCAATTTCTGCAATTTTAAAACAGGGCACAAATCCACTGGGAATGACAGGCTGTAAATTTCATGCTTGCAAACATGTCAGAAAACAGTATTTAAAGTTTTTTGAAAATTCATTTTCATCATTAAAAAACTAAGACATTTCTAGATTTAAAATAACATGTATGAAAGCATTTAGATTTGTAGACTTCTGAAGAGAATAAGCATGAAAGAGTGTTTTAAAGTCAGCTGTTTTTAAACACCTGCCTGGCAAGCGAAAGGTCCTGAGTTCAAGTCTCTGTACTAAAAAATGTTAAAGATAAAATACAGTCAGCTGTCTTGTAATTCTAGCTCCTCTGGCAAGACCATCTCTTAGCATGACCCACCTCACCTGGAACTTAGTGGCCTGTAATTATTGTTCCCAGTCCTTAAATTCTCATTTCCCTCTCTCTTCCTCCCTCCTTCTTTCTTCCTCCTTTTCTTCCTCTTTCCACTCCCTTCTTCTTCCCCTCCTTTCTCTCCCCTCCCCCTCCTCATCCCTCCCTGGCCTCATTCTCTCTGTCTTAACGGATACAAACTTGGCTGTTACAAAACTGGTCATTTAAATCAGGGTGCTGCAGGCTTCTAATGGACCAACTTGCTGTTTGACTAAGAGTTTGTTATAATCTTCAGTAGTTTACAAAAGGTAAAATGGGAGACCAAGGCAGAAGGACTGGCATGAGTTGGAGGCCAGCCTGGACTACAAAGTGAGTTCAAGGCCAGCCCAAAATAATGTGTAACAAGATTGTGTCTCACAAAAAAGAAAAAAAAAAAAAGTTAAGTTGCTTGAGGGATAAAAAATGATTCATTGTTTATCTGTTCTTTATACTTGAAAAAGACCTGATTTGAATTAAATGAAAACTGTCTGTCTAAAGAATCTGGACTGCCTTTTTAAACTTTAAATAAAGTTTGCTATTTCTCACCAAAAGCAATTAATTCATTAAAGGCAAATGATTAGGGTTTTTCCTTGCTTTCCCCTCTTTTGTTCTGGGATCACAGTATAATATTAAATATTATTTATTAGAATCTTCTGTGCTACAGTTGTACAAATACAACCACACGGAATTGAATTCCACTATATTAATGCATCTTTAATAATTTCTTAGTATAAAATTTTATCCTCCTCAGTTATCTCCAGGCCAGTTCATTTTCAGGGACTCACCTGGTGATGGAAGTGATCTTAATTTTTTAATGTGACAGTATTACTCAATTATAAAACAGTAGAGCTATTTCTCCTTACCAGCATATTCATTTCTAGACTACTCTGCAAATGAGGTTTCTCAAGATGTTAAATAAAAATGTCACTGTCAGTTTCCAGTTCAAAATGATGGACTAAAACCTGTGCCTTCCTTCAACCTCCTCCTTCTCTGGAGTCCAAAGAGATAATGACAAAGAGGCTTAAAAAAAATGACAACCAAGGCACAGGGGCTGGTTGCTATAGATCATCAGCCAATAGGTGATTTCAGGAAACTTCTAGAAGACATAAATGGCATAGGAATGTGCATGTCCTGTCACAGGGAAGCCACAACTAAGAATGAATGCCACAGACTTTCGGTGAACGTGGGTGACTTCTTGAAGGGCCATCTCCCGGACTACTAGGCAAATTGGCCTAGCAATCTGAGGGGTTCTAACTAAAGAAATCTAACAATTACAGGGCATTTCTAGAACTTCCACCATAGATGCGGCTCTATAAAATAAAGCTCCCCCTTTCTGGCATTTGGGAGCTCTTATTCCTAATGGGAGACCCTAAGGTGTCATACCCTGGACACACAGCCAGAGGTCCCAAGCAGGAAGTGTGCACCTCAAATAATAGTTAGGGAAAGCTTTTTTTCCTGTAATAATTAAACTCCATCCTTCATTTTTAAATACAATACATAAAAAAGATGGCCAGACATGTAAGAAAGACACATAAAAGGAAAAGATGAAGATAAATAAATAGAACTGCCTGAATGAACCAAAGAACAGACAGTAATTTTAACACCTAATTAGTTTCAGAGAACCAAAGATATGAGATATGATACACTCATAAAAGAATAGGATGCTATGAAAAAGGAACAATCAGAATAAGAAAGAGCTCTTAGAAATTAAAATACTACCAAAATCAGATGTTGAAAGGAGTTAGAAGATAGAAGAGCTGTGGAGGAGCAATTCAAAGGATCCGACACCTGGTTTACAGACCTGCCAGTCAGACAAGAAGGAGATGTGAGAGCAACAGAGGGGTGGGGACTCATCGCATGGCTCACCCGAAAGATGAAAGGCTCCGGCCTCCAGACCGAACTGGCTCATTGCCAGGTGCGGAACAGAATGAATGGGATGGAGATCAAGAACATCAGTGACTTCAAAATGTTGAAGTAAAATGATTTTGATGCCAACAATCATATGCCCTGCTGAATGAAAATCCTCCTGGATCGCTCAATTAACTCAGTTCCATTTGTGTAAGAAAACATTATTTTGCTCTCTACTGTGTCTGAAGAGTTACACAAAGTGGATACCAGCAAAACAATGAGAGAAGCCAACAAAGGAAGGCGTGGGGTCAAGGAGGAGCAGGGAAGACACCCTAGAATGAATTCTGGGCGAAAGGGTTTCCATCCTGAAGTGCGGCGAAGGGCAGAGCACTGTGGGGGTGAGGTCTCTGAGAGAACTCAGTCCTACAGTATTACAAAGTCGGGTGCTTCTGGGCCTACGGTGATGGCACGTACTTCTTTTGTCAATAAGAACAAAGAAAAGTACAGTCCATCCTTAACTGCTCACTGGCCACATATTTACAAAGTTTCCTACTGGTGAAACTTTATTTTAGCAGCAAAGTTAATATTTATGGCATGACTGCTGTCATCTAAGGACCCCCTGTGCAATGCAGCAAAAGGTTTGCCTGTCCCACCCTGAACTTTCCCAGCTAGGGGTGAGCGAGACCCCATCCCACTGCTTTGCCTCCTGTGCCATAGGCAGGTCCTCTGCTCGGGCTGTTTAGTGTCCTGTTTACTCACATTTTTGAATTTTTGCTGGTGTTTGCTGTGAAAATGGCCCAAAAGCATAGTGCTGAAGCGCTGCCTCGTATTGTTAAGCACAAGTCTGTGATCTGCTATATGGAGAAACACAGGAGATAGATAAGCTTTGTTCAGGGGTGAGTTACAATGCTGTCCACCATTCAGTTCACTGTTAATGAACCAGCAATGTACGTTAAATAAGGTGCCTTTAAGCAGAAACACACATAACAAGGTTATAGGGCTGGGAGTGGAGCTCAAGGGTAGAGGGTGCCTCTCATGTGGAAGGTATCGGGTTCCATCCCCAGCAAGAAAACACACACACACACTCACACACACACAGTTCTGTACAGATTGGTTGACCAAATGTGAGCAGAACCTAACCCTTAAGGGGAAGTAAAGAGGACTGAGATGTGGTATGTTCACGTATCAACTCCCCCCACAAGGAATGTAATCGTCATGTACTGTAAACAGGTACTAAGAAAAATTTTACAAAATTGAAGAGAACCTAACCCTTTCTTGCCCCTAGAAGCGAGAGTTTGGGAGTGATTAATTCCATGTTTAAGCTACCTTTAGAATATGCTCACCGTGTGTAACAAGAATCGACTGTAGTTGGTTGGAAAGGAAATACTATAAGAAAATTATGGTCCCAATGGGAAGCCATTGAAATGTGGAATGATTTTGAAAGAGGAGCTAAAACACAGGGATCCTGGTGCCAAATCACAGAAGAGGAAATGTGACGCCCACAGCCTACTCAGGTCTGAAGGAAATGGCCTTGATAAAGTCTTAATTGTGCAAATGATGCCTCACAGCACTCAATTTTCAAAATAAGCCTAGAGAAAAATGTGGATGATTTCGTTGCGATGATAGAACACAGCATAAAATGTTAGAGGGAGAGATGAAATGGGGAAAGGAGAGTCGGGGCTGCCAGGGCCGCCGCTGGTCTTCGATGTGGAGGGCGTGAGAGACGCCCAAAGTCCACAGGGTCAGAAACAGAGATGGAAATGTACTTTAAGGTTCCCAGGCAGACCATGGAAGAAATAAAAGTGAAAACATAACTGTCCACCATTGGAAAAGGGAGGGAAAAGGCAAGTTAAAGTCTCATCCTTCTTAGATGCAGAGACCGTGGGAAAGTGAAAGGGGATGGCGAAGTAGAAGTATAAGCTAGAATTTAAAGGCAGCTATCAGAACTAAGAATAAAAATTGTTTTCATGCAGGGTATGGGGTGGTGCATATCCCAGCTTTTGGGAAGCTGAGGTAGGAGGACTGGTGCAAGTTTGAGGCCAGCCTGGACTACACAGTGAGTTCAAGGCCAGTCTGAGCTACACGGTGAGACCCTATCTCAAAGAATTAAAAAAAAAAAAAAAGTAACATGCAGTCGCCTCTAGATGTGAGATTGGGGTAGAAAGAGTGGAATAGGAAAGCATTGCTTTTATTTTACACATTTCTGTGCCTTTTGGGAGTTTCTAGCTACATGCATGTGTTACCTAGATTTAAAGATAAAATAAATTCGATTTTTAAATAACTCCTTTAACTACTTTTCTTATTTCACAATAACCTTAAACGAAACATAACGACAGATATTTCATGACTTAGAGTGGTATTATGTCCCAATAAGACCATCATGAGTTGAAAGTATCATAAGTCAAATCACATTGAATCTCTATAACCTCCCCAGGGCCGCACCTTAGCAACACCACACACTGCAGAACCTCAGCGTTTTCCCCTTGTGATGCTGTGACTTACTGGGAGCTTCAGCTCACTGCCAATTCACATCCAAATTCAGATTTCTTTCAGTGCTGAGGATCTAACCCAGGGCCTTGTGCATGCAAGGCAGGGGCTCTACCACTGAGCTACATCCCACAGCCCCCAAATCAAAATCTGAAGTATAGTTTCTACTGAGTGTGTATTGCCTTCACACCATTATAACTTGAGCCGTCGTAAGGCTGGGGCCGTCTGTGTATGTTTAATTAAGCGTGTGGGTCGTGGGCCCTGACACAGAAATTCCCAGGCTTTCTCAGCTTACAGAGACCTTAACCTCGCAGTTCTAATTCTTGATGCCACTGGGCAGGAAATAAATGCCCATGAATTCCACTTGTTAAGTGTGAAAGCCCAAAGAGCTTAGTGAGCATTTATGTCCTACCAGTGTACTAGCAACCTGTGAGATAAAATATATATGAATTTAAAAAAGAATTATCTCTATTCGGTTTGTAACCAACTGCAATAGGTGTCCTTTATGATCTGTGTACCTAGTGGGCACCACTCAAGACTCTCAGAACTTGGAACCAGACCAGCCACTGCCACCCTCATTTTCTGTTCCGTGTGGACTTTCACCCACTACTTTTAATCATAACAAAAGGAAAAAAGAAAAAAAAAACCTGTTTTTACATAACAATGGCATCATCAAACAATGCATCCTGGAGCCTAGTGGCAGGAAGTGATGAGGTCCCGCAGAGGTCAAGAGTTGAGCCCTCCGGCCATTCATTCCTCAGTGCCCTTGTGAGCTCACTGTGGCCTGGGGTGGCATCTATTTGAAATTTTATTCTGCTTTATTATTATTTTTATTATGGCTTATTTTCCAGTGCACCAATGCAACTTTCTTACAAGACATTTAAGGGTAAGAGTCATGTAAATTCCAGAACGTCTAATGTAGTTTCTTATTCAGTCTCAAACATTCCAGAAATACCACCTTTCAGGGACACTATGATGTCATTGATTGCACAGTGCATACCAATTTCTAGAGATAGTAAAATGTTATTTTAAGAAAAGCACATCATAAAAATAAGTGAAATACAATAGTTTTTGGAATAGGCCCGTGTGAGTTTATGGCCCGTGTCTCAGTCTGTGCTACAATTTAATATTTACCCTGTGTTATCCATAAAATCTAACTCATCGGTGTCCTTATGGGCTTAAAAACCGGTCCTAGAAATAAATCCTTTTTTTTTTTTTGTACCGGGGATCAAACTCATGACCTTGTACTTGCCAGGCAGGTGCTTATGCCACTGAGCTAAACCCCTGGCCCTAGAAATAAATCCTAAAACAACAGAGTTTGAATGTGCCCTCTGCTCCGGCACGCACACTGATCGTGCTGTTGGACTGTGCCCCGGGATGGACGGGAAGGCTCGGGCAGCCGGAATTCCTCCTCTTCCCTGAGCCTGGAGTTTTATTTTCCTGGCCTCCACCATCAAAGTACTCAACACTCAAATTGTGAGTAATTATGAGACTACATACCTTGGTCTTTCGGCCCTGTACAGTGCAGATCTAAGTTTGTCTGGTTCCTGAAGAACCTCCTTCCTCTCTCTGCCCTGGGCAGGAGGACAGTCCCCACCACCACCATATAGCCATGTGGCCCCCAGGGGACGCTGCACAGTGTCTTCGCGATGCCTCACATTCCTTCTTCAAACATGTGCACAGTTATAATGTGTTGTCGTCCTTGAGCTTCGCCTAACCAGAGCAAAACCGTGTCAGAGCAGATGGCAAATAAATGTAAGCATTTAAGTATCAGTCAGATGGAAACATGTTTCCACTTGCGATGCAGTGGTTCTTTTCTGTTTAGACAGAGACCTACAGGAGACTCAGATTCACAGGAAATAGATAAAACCACCCAAGTTTTTTGTTTCATTTTGGTTTTTGTTTTTTTGAGAAAGGGTCTTGCTATGTAATTCAGGCTGAGTTCAAGGTCAAACTTACTGCGATCCTCCTGCACACTGCGATTATGTGCTGGGCCCCTTCTAAATTTTTAACTCCTGATTTTCTAAGACTGAATAAAATAAGAAGAAAGTGAGGTGGAAGGAAGGTAGGGGTTATAATTTCTCTGCCCTCCAGGCAGAGCCCAGCACAGCCTCAGGGGTGGGATGGTCTCAGGATGCAGCATCTTCTGAGAGGTCCAGGACGTGAAGGTGCAGGGACCTCACAGTCCCAACACCCCAGGACTGGCGCCTGGTTGCGTAAGGACAGTGCCATGCCTCCCATAGTACAGTCTCCAGTCCTGCTGAAAGCCCATCGATCCATCTTGCAGACAGACTTCGCCTGAGCTGCATCCCCAGCCTTGTGCGAGGCTTGAACCTGGGTCTAGCTAAGGCCGCAGAAAACAAAGTCTTGGTATAAAGGACTAATATTTTCAGTATCCCTACACTTAGATGCCTTTTTACAATTCATGATGGGTGTTTTCTGCTTGATCCCACCTTGACTTCCTTAGTTGGCTGTTTTGTCTGTTTTTGTTCTTTTTTTGTTTTCTTTTAGGGGCAGGGATAACCAGGAATTGAGTCAGGACCTCACACTTGGAAGGCAGGTGCTGCCCCACTGAGCTAAATCCCAGCCCTGTTTCTTCTTTATGAATATTTTATATTTCAGTCCCCTAACGTCACTTGTTTTTCTTCTACTACTGGTTCTGATTTCCAATTTTTAGGGCAATATCTGTCTCCTGTTGGGCAACAGTGAGGAAGTCCCAAAGTGGCTTTATCCTGCACACCTAGCTGTTTTGTTTGAGAAAAATATGCATGTGTACATAGGTGTGCAATGTGTCCCCACCCTTGTGATCTTTGTAGTTGATACATCATTCCGTGGTGACTGAGGGTGGAGGGAGACTGTGGCCATGCAATGCACTCCACATCCACACGGCGTATCCGCCCTGTGACAGCTTTTCTGGTGGTTTCCTCGGCAACAGACCTGCTAATCCTCCCCACACCGGGACACACACTTACCAGGAACTGAAAAAAGCACATAATTGGCTTAGCGCCTTCACTACGACCTTGCTGTAAACCTGCACAAGTGCTGAACTCTTCAGAACCAACTTCTTAAGGGGATCTAGCTTCTTTTCTAAAACTTTCTGAAAGTGCACTTCAGCAAACTC
>PVJX010017687.1:0-37881 GCA_004027295.1 Dolichotis patagonum | reverse complement strand
ACTGCCTGCTCCCTTGTTATTTTTAAGAGATCTTCCCTTTCATGACCCCACATTGCAAGCCTGTGTTCAATTTTTGATAGTCTCTCTTTGGTTTCTTTCAAGCAGTTTTGCCAGCTTTCTATTGAGTCTTTAGTTTCCTGATAATCCCTTTGAATCTGCTTCATAAATTCTAGGTTTTTTTCTGAATTCTTCAATAAATGTTTCTCTCCATTTGTGTTCCTCTATTCTTCTGTCTGTGTCTTCTTGAGAGATACCCAGCCCTTCTTTTATTAATCTACTTATCTCTTGTTTAATTTGAATTAATATTTCAGTTTTGGTCCTGCTTACGAGGTCTTGAATATATCTCTTTATGTCCGCTAATGCTGTGTTTGATGTTGCATTTTTGCTGCCCTCAATCTCTTTTGTATTTACCTCTCCTGGATCAATGTTCTCAGGGTTGGGGGCTGGGAGTATTTTCTTATTTCTCCCTTTCCTCATGTTTTTGGTTCCTTCCATACAAGTGTACAGTGTAATTCCCAGACCCTTTTCTTGTTGGTTAAGGCTCCTTTAGAGGGTGCAGGCTAGGAGCTTTAGCCCTCTTCAATAGGTTATCAGAGATTAGAGTTCACCCACAGGCAGTGTGTGCTAGCTCCTCCCTTCTGGGCCAGTCAACCTTTGCAGGCCTTCACTGCGTCAGTGTGCACTGATCTCAGGGAAGTAACTGGGTCCCCGCCAGGGGCATGGCCTATTTCAAGCAGATTCCACCAATCTGCTCGGCGAGGGGAATAACCAGCTGAAGCCACTTCCTTATGGAGTTAGGGCTGTCCTGCCCAAATCCAACATGTCGCCCAGTCGGTTTCCCCTTTCCCGTGGGAGGGTCTTATTCTCATCACTCACCGTGTCCCCGAGAACTGCTGGACTGCCCAACCTCCGACTTCAGCACGGCTGAGGTGGGAATTCACGGTGCCTCTGGGTGGGTTGTGTGCAGTGCCGGTCCCTGCGAGCTGCACGCCGGGCTGTTCAGCTCCAGGCTCCGGCGCCTCAAGCCAGTCGCTTAGGCGCGGATCGCTTGTTCAGGTCGGGCGGAATTCAGGCGTCTGGAGGCGGGTGCAGTGCTCGCCGATCTTATCTTCACTAATAGTAGCCCCAGGACCTCTTATTCGAGCAGGTTTTTGCGCTTTAGTTCCTTTCTGTGTTGTGAGAGTCTATCTCTCTCTGTTTGGGTCTCTCCAGGGTGTTTTATTCTGGCATTTGAGCTGTCTCTCTCAGAGAGGGTCTCTCTCCTGCTACCTACCAGTCTGCCATCTTGTCTCTCTAGGAAATATTTTTTTAAAAAACTGACATATATTTTGATGGGATTGCTTTGTATCTGTAGATCATTTGTTAGTAATATGCCCATTTAAATAATATTAATTCTGCTGATTTTTGAACTTGGGAGGCCTTTCCATCTTCTAATTTTTTTTTCAGTTTCTTTCTTCTCTGTAATTGTCGTTGTACAAGTCTTTCCCTGTCTCAGCTAGGTTTATTCCTGATCTTCTTTTTAAAGGTGTTGTGCATGGAAGTGTTTTCCATATTTCTTTCTCAGTGGATTTGTGTTGGTGTATAAAAGTTATTGATTTGTGTATTTTGCTTTTGTATCCTGCTACTTTGCTGAATCAAAATGCCCACAACATTCTTCACAGAACTAGAAAAACAGTCCTAAAATTCATGGGAACACAGAACAGATTCAAAATAGCCAAAACAATCCTCAATATGAAGAGCAATGCTCGAGGTTGCCACAATATCAAACTTCAAGATCGACTGGAGCCATAAACAAAATCAGCATGGTACTGGCCTTAAAAACAGACACATAGAACCACAGAATAGAATAAAAAACACAGACAAAAACTCCTGTAACTACCATCAACTGATTCTTCTCAAAAGCCTGAAAAACACATGTTGGAGAAAAGACGGCCTATTTCACAAGTGGGGCTGGGAAGTGGACATCCATATGTACAAGAATGAAACTAGATATTGCTCAGTCCGTGCAAAAACTGAGACTGGATCAAAAGCCTAAATGTAAGACCTGTAACTTAGAAACTACTAAAGAAACCTTTGGGGAAATATCTTAAGATGTAGACACTGTCAAAAGCTTCCTAAATAGGATACCAGTAGCTCAGGAAATACTTAAGTAGCAAAAACTGATAAATGGGGTTGCATCAAATTAAAAAGCTTCCATAAACTGAAGGAATCAATCAGCAGAATGAAGAGACAGAGTATAGAATGAAACCAATCTTTTTTGGCTACTAGTCTAAGAGAGGATTAATATGCAGGATATATAAAGAACTGAAAACTTAACACCAAAGAGAGAGAGAGAGAGAGAGAGAGAGAAAGAGAGAGACTCAGTCATGAACTCGAATGACACCTACACTGGCATTCCATCTCACCTGAGTCAAAATAGTTGTCATCAGAAATACAAAAACAGTAAACACTGGTGAGGATGTGGGGTAAAGGAACCTCCATGCACTGCTGGTGGGAATATCAATTAGTGTAACCACCGTGGACCTCAGTGTGGAGGGTCCTCAAAAAACTAAAAATCTAACTGTCATGATCCTGCTTTGCCGTTGCTTGGAATATCCCTGAAGCCATCAGAGTCAGCATCCCGTGGAGATGCTCGTGTACCCGGGTTTACGGCTGCACAGTTCGCAGAGCAGAGCTGGGAACCAGCCTAGGTGTCCATCAGGGCTGAAAGGGCAGAGCAAATTTGTGTGAAACAGATGCCGGAGAAGCATGGAATCCGGTCGTTGGCAGGAAACTGGAGACCTTTGCGTTAGGTGAAACAAGCCAGACTCAGAAAGGTGAGTGCTGTGTCATCTTTCCTTGTACATGGGATGGAGGAGGGGAAAAGGCAACCTGGAAGTAGAAAGGAGACTGCTGGAGGGAGACAGGATCAAAGGACAGTCTGTTCGTGAATGATTATGTCACAATGAAAGCCACTGTCCCTTACAGTTAAAGGCACTGATTATGAGGAAGACAGAAGGATAGAAAGCACGGAAACCTAAGCACTCTCACCATGGTGCCTGTGGTACCGTGCAAACTCCTGCCTTTTTTAAAAATCAGGACCCTCATACAGTCCCGAGTCCCTTAGTCATAAAAGAAAGATAAAAGCAGACCCTATGCCAGCACTACCCGCCTCGACTTGTGTCACCTTAGATAAAACCTGATCCTTTCTCCTTGGGAAGAATGTGAATAGTAAACTTTTGTTTCCTTCTGTTATTTCCACGTGCCTTTCACCCCACTTCCAGCAGTTCCCGGCTGGGGGCTGCCTGGTGTCCAGCAAGTTTGCATTTGAGATGCCCAGGTGAGGTCAGTGTCTCAGTTTTAGGGTGGCTAAGGATGATGGTTTATTTCTTCAAAGGTGGATCACTTTGGATTTAGAACATGAGTGTGGTTTTGGCTTGAGGGCAGACAGCGGAAAAGTGAGTGAAACCCGACCTGCGACCTCCTTCCTTATTTTAGTACTTATCACCAAACAGAAGAGGCAGACTTGTGAATTAAAACAATAGAGAGACGATGCCACACACCGGTGTGTAAGGTAGTGAGACACGGAGGAGGAAGTGGGGCAGTAAGCATGTGAGGTCCTAAGTAGAAGCATCACAGAGGATGGCCATGAGGAGACTTGCCGTAGTTTCACTGGGCTGCAGGGCTGGGTGAGCGCGATGAGCTGCAGCTGGAAAGGGTTTCGTGTCTCTGCTGGGACTCTGGACTTTGCCCCGGGGATGCTGCTGAGCTCTTGAAGGGTGAGGATGCTACAGAACATGACCTGGGTGGCTGATGGTTGTGTGTTCACCACAAACTTATCGTACAGTGAAATTATGATCTGTATTCACTATGTGCCCCTTTAGCCCTCTCTCCCCACCTTTACCTCAACCCAGAAACAAAGGCTAAGCCCCTGATTGGCCAAGATTGCACCAATGAGCGAAACAGGTACTTTTAGGAACCAGCCCACCCCTTACAAATATGAGTACAGTAGTCCCCCTACCCTTGGGAATTTCCGTTGAATTCCCCCTGCCTTGTGGCACATGCCATTGCTTGGCAGGTATTCCTCACATTGACAATCTCTTCTGTACGCGTTCTCCTAGCATTGCTTTCACTTCTTTTTATTTTGACCAAGACCTGAATTCCTCCTCTGCTGGGACCTTCAGTTCTTTGTTCCTTGAAGTGAAGGTGAGAAAGCAAGATACGTGGAAGGGAGGGGCAGGGACAGGAGGGTGTTGAGACCCCTGGTCCCTCAAAGACCACCTGCCTGCCTCTACACCATGGAGGCCGGGACCTAGGAGTCTAATCTGTGAATACATCACTCACACACAAACTGTACTTTGCCTGGAAGGGTTTGTGGACTGCCTAAGCTCCCCAGACCAGAGGGATGAATTTATATAAGCTACTTACGTCTGAGTATGCCAGCCAACGGGTGAGTGAGCCCAGAGCAGAATGTTTAGTTATGTATTTCACTATTCACTAATCCTGGATGAAGTAGATTGGTTAATTAATTAATTGATAAAGGCAAGAGTCTGTTCTTTGAAGTGTCAGTTGATTGTCACAATAATTGCAGTAATTAACAAGAAGAGTACAAGCAGAGACAGTTGTGAAGAGGAAATCAGCAGGGTGCTGTGCTGGAGGAAGGGAAGGTGAGCGAAGGAACTGTTATCTTAGAGAAGGGGCATCGGAAGTTCTCCAAGAAGAGGTCATGTTCCCTTGACACCCACGTGATGAAAGGTAGGCACTGCAAAACTAGGAGGGAGGAAGGCGATTTATAGGCAGAGAAGAGAAAAATGTAAAAGGTGGGGGAAAGTCTGGCATATCTGAGTAGGAAAGAAGATACCAGAATGAATGGGGAAGCCACAGAGCCCAGAGCAGTTAGGTCACCTCATCACTTATGGACTAAGGTAAGGGAATTGCTTTTATTTTATTTATTTATTTTATTTTTAGTCTAGCTGAAGAGTCACATCAACAAGGCAGCTGAGTCTAGAATTTGTAAATCACTCTTGGTCCAATGCTGGGATTATGGGTGTGAGCGCTGCACCCAAGTGGGTGTGGCCTGCATGTCACATGAGGTACAGAAAGAGTCTCCTCTCCATGCTCCTCCCTTTTTACTCTTGCTGCTTGTGCTCTCTCCTGCTGCCGTGAACTGTTGCCTTCTTCTGTGTGCCACTCCACTGATTATGGACTGAAACCTCCACAAATAAACCTAAATAAAGAACCCTTTCCTTCCTTAACTTTGAGTGTCCAGTATTTTGTCTCAACAGTGAGAGAAAAGTAACCAAGACAGTATGTATGGTGAATAATAAATTATGGAATAATTAAAACAGGTTCTGGCACTTCAGATACAATTTCTCTGCATTGAGAAAATATAACGCCATCTCTTTTAGCTCTTTTGAAATATGCAATACATTACTTTCCAGAGTCTGTGTGCTGTGCCCATGGACACCAGAATTACTATTTCTATCTAACCATGACTCCTTATCTACAGGCTAACATCTGCTCTTTCCTGTCCACTCTTCCCACTCTCAGACCCCAGACCCTGGTGACCACCATCACTCTCTGGATTGCACATGGCACGATGTCACGGCGTCTGGAGGAAACTTCTCTAAGCTTCTTGCATTGGCCTCTTCATGCTCTGGCAGTCTAAGAGGTAGACAGGATTGCCTCACCTTCTTGGTTGCCACTTAGTATTTGGAAATCGTGAAGTAGAATATTACGTGCGTTGCTGTAGATGTGAATTTGTGGGTGACCCTGTGCCAGGCATATTTCAGTTAGCTCTGTGTCCTGCACCTTCATCTGCATCCTCAAAAAATGAGTTTCCTGGAGTTTTAAGGCTGAGGAATATTGTGCTGTATATATGGACCACATGTTTAAGATCCATTCAGCTTTCGAGGGACACTGAACTTGTTCCCATGTCTTGGCTTTTGTGAGTAATATGACAGTGAACACAAAAGTGAGGACATCAGTGTCAGAGGGACTGGGTTCAGCAGCAGTGGGGAGGTCATTCCAAGGTAGCAAACAAACATGTGAAGTGATCTGCTTTTTTAAAAATAGTGCTTTGTTCCTGGGCTCTGGGTCAGTGGCAGAGCACTTGCCTAGCATTCACGATGCCCCCACATCTGAATAAATAAGGAAATAATCTGACTTGAAAAAAATAATATTCTGAGTGTGGGTTCAATGGATTTTAGGGGCAAGATGGAAGCAAAGACAGTAGCAGGGAAGTGATTTGAAGTGGGTGACGCCATAGGGGCTGGGGAGGACCGGAGGACTTTGTTGATACTTAGGAGACTGACAGAACCTGCTACGAAAGTGCATGTGGCGGGGAAGACACGAAGGACCAATCCTGTGGTTCTTGCTTGAGCAGCTGAGTGGATCGTGATGCCACCTGTTGAAAGTGAAAACTAGGGAAAGAATCTGGGAAATGTAAACCAAAAGGTCCTTTTTGGACATGTTCAGGATAAAAGTGCCATTGGACTGTGAGGTCCTTGGGCATTTTGGTATCCATGTCTGAGCTTCAGGAAAGCGTAAGAAATTTGGTAAGTCATCAGGATATTTAGTACTGATATTTTAATGTTCATTTTATTAGCTCAGTGTGGTGGTGCATACCCTTAATCCCAGCATCCTGGGAGGCTGAGGCAGGAGAAGCCTAAATTCTAGCCAGCATAGGTAATTTAGCAACATAGCAAGACCCCATCTCAAAAAAGTACAAAAAGGTCTGGGGCTGTAGTGACAAGGCCCTGGAGCTCAATCCCTAATACAGGTGAAAAATTCATTTTATTTATGAATAATTGCAAATAAGCTTAAAGTACAGAAAACTATTTAATCATCAGTGTAATTATCAATGTACACACCATTGAGACGCAACCAGTGTTCATGCTTTGCATTTCTGTGACACCGAAATTTAAGAACTGTCATGGTGCTGTGAGGTTAAGGGAGCGAGCTCCTTCGTAAGGATGCCGGGACGCAGAGGTCTGCAGGCGTCTCGGTTCTTGTCCATGCCCAGGAGACTGGTCCTGGAGGGCAGGGCTGAAGCCTTGGGGTGGTCAGAGTCTCGCCAAAGAGCAGAGCACGGGGATTTCCCCTGGGAGGAGGACAGCTTGGAGGTCAGCACCGAAGGGCTCCAGGATGAGGACTCCTGGATCCTGGGTCAGCATCGTTCTCAGAAGCTCATGCTCTCCAAGAAACTCACGTCCACGGAACCATCCCCAGTGTCCTACTGCAGTACCCCTACACATTACGGGCAGCCAAGCAGGGCAGCTAGAACCTTTCTACTTCTTGATCTTGAAGAGGCCAGAGCAAGAAGATCACAGAGGTTTTCTTCTCATGGCCTTGTTTCCTTCGATATCAACAAAGTGCCTACCGGGCCACTGCTGAGCTGGGAGGTGGAGACCCACACGGCTTCTTCGACTCATCAGACTCATTACACTGCTCAGTCACGGGAGGCAGACGAGGAAAAACACTGGTGCGGGTGAGGATCATGATTTACCAGAGAAGAGTGGGGCAAGGAGGAAGAGTAGAAGAGAGACAGTGACCTAAGATAAATACAAAGTCCATAAAGGGATTCAAGTACAGCACAAGATGTCCTGGAAAGAAAAAATATTTTTAAAAAATAAATAGCAGATGAACCAAAGCAAAGTGAAATCTTTGTTAATTTAGTGAGCAACAGTATATGTACAAACACAAATGCCCCCACACAACTCACTCACACGGAACTGACTAGTGTTCTGGAAGATTCGAAGGGAAAGTCATCTCTAGTGAGAAAGAAAAAAACAAGAGACATTGAATACGTTACCAAAGGGAAATCGCTGGGGCTGATCAACAAGCCCTCACATGTGCACCATGTTCTGGAAGAAGAGAGATGCAGAGAAGAGAGCCAGCCCATGGGTAAATAAATAGCAGTCAAATAGCTCCCAGGATGTAAGGAAGTCTTAGCTTGCAATTAGCTTCTAATTCCAGGAGAGAGTGGTGAGAACAGACTCACACCAGACACTTTCTAGCAAAGCACCAGAATTTCAGGCCCACATGTGCAAGCGCTTGTTTTTAAGCTTTCAGCAGCATGGAACGGTTCATTAGGGACCTGTGTAAGATGGGATTTGAATGTTAAACCTCAAAACGAGCAGCAAAATTCAGGAAAACTAATGAAGTGTATGATGGATAGATTATTAAGGAATAAAGAACCCGACCTATCCCTGAACTTGGCCAACATGTCACTTAAAAAACAATGGACGTGATTAATGCTAAGGACCGTGGTTTTCCTGGATTGCCCCGGGAGCCTCAGGCTAATCACACACACACTTCAGTGCTTCCCAGCTGCGGAGGGCCAGGGAGGTGGTGGCATGAGAAAGACTTGACTGCTGTTGCTGGCCTTAGGGTGAGGGAAGTGATGTGAATCCAGGAATGTTGGGTGGCTCCTAGAAGCTGGAAAGGACAAGAATAGACATCTCTTTTGTTATACCTGTAAAGACTAACATATGTATGTGTCAACACTAAATATTAATGCACTGATCTCACTAAAAGCCAAAGGTTGTAAAATTGGATTATTTGCTCCCCAAATCATCATGTTTTAAGAAATAGTCAAAACCAAGTGTTAGACAAACTTCGAAAATACATGCAGAAGGAGTTTTAATAAACGAAAGCTATGCTTCCAAAACATAGCAATTACAGATTTTTTTAAAAAGCCATTCTAGACCTGAAATGAAACAGAAGAACCAAATAGTAGAGAAGGTGGAAGCCAGCGTCTAGCCGGGTCACCGACACCAAGATCTCTACAGAAGACGCTGGGCCCAGGGTGTGGATTGCCAGTCCCTTCCAAAAGGTTGGAGGGCAAAGACACAGGCTAAGGCCCCGAGCCTGAACGTGGTAAATAAATGTACTTACCAGTAGGCCAACTCTGGATGTGGAATTTAGTAAACAAAGAAAACCTCTGCAGTCTCAGCAAGGGCTGTCCAGTTTGGATGATTCTAAGATGCCACAGAAGGGCCTCAAGGAAGCCGCTTCATAGACAGAGGACAAGCGTTCCGGGAGAGAACGCACAGGCACCCACCGGCGTGACTTGGCCTCTCCTGCAGGCGCACTGCGTCTCTGGACTATGGAACTCTAGATCCATCCAAGCCTCTTGTTCCAGGAGAGCTCTGCCAACAGACCTGGAGACCTTGTCTTCTCCATGGGTCGTGTGGCCAAGCCCGAGTTCCGGCTGGTGACAGTAGCGGGGAGGCCTGGATAAGCAGCTGGTCAGTGGGGCGCTGAGCTCCAGGGAGCACGCAGTCCCTCCTTAGCCTGCTTGGTGTTGTCTTGGCTAACGATCAGTATCTGCCTTTTAAGTGTTCTTGGAGACCACAAGACACACGTCGTCCAGCCGTAGTACAGCTCCATATTATGTAATCGGTCTGACTCTTTCTTGGTCAAACCCTCTTAATTTTACATGGCTATTATCATTTTCCTTCCCTATATCTTTTGCCTATTTATAAAACAACAACAGAGGTCCAAAATTAAAATGTCAAAATGCTGATTATTTGTACCTTCTAATAGCATAGACAACGCTTTAAGTATTTCACATTTGCACATCTTCACCACAGGCTTTTTGTAATCATCAACATGTTTGTCCGCCCTTTTACCTAGTTTGATCACCAAGATGTGAATTTATTTTTTTTATTTAAAGAGAAAAAAAACCAACCAAACAAAACAGAAAGAGGGTAGCAACAATACAGAATTCCAAAGGGGAAAGAAAAAAAAAAACAACAACCACAACAACAAAAAAACCCAAAAACCAAAAAAACACCAAGAAATCACCACTTGATAAGTTACATACTGTCAAGATGTGAATTTAATTAGGAGTATCAATAGAGTAATTCAATGTAAGTATTAATCAATTGCTAATTAAATCTAGTTCCTTCTCTGCCAATCAGACTATATTGGAAAAATACTTGTGTGGGGTTCAATTTAATTACTTTTTTATTAATTAAGTTTATTGATACATTTTAGGTATACATAATGATCCCATTCATTATAGGGAATTCATAACTCTGTGTGATATAATTTGATTCTTAAAAAAAGGAAAAAATAATCAATTTAATTTCTCAATACATTTGATCATTGTTACCGGTATTTTGATAGATTTTTACAAATTTAGTAAACTATTCTCAACAGTAATATCTGTATTACAAGAGACAGTAGTTATATTATGAATTAGACTAATATTATAAAGTAATAGTTTATAATATTAGTCTATATAATTAGTAATAGTAATAATTAGTAATATAATTACTTCTGAAAATAATATTTTCAGAAGTAATTTCCCAATAAGAGCAGCCCTTTTCCAACAAGTGTCATAGGTGGTAGTATAAATCAATGGTCAAATCTCAATAAATTCTATATTGAAAGTCTTTATGGGCACAGCCATATGCGCTATTTCATAAGATTACACTTGCAGGTGCCCAGGTGACCTTAATTTTTAGTAATAACCATTTCCACCATCTGCAAATTCTCATCACTTACAGTAGGTTTGCAATTCTGACTTACTGTACTATTTGTGTATTTTGATTATTTTGTTATGTATAAGACACTGGCAGTAGGAGAAAATCTAATCTATTACATTCTTCATTTACAAACTTCCCCAGGCTAGAGAGACAATATGTCCTTCCAAGTTTATTCCATAGACTTTTGTTACTGAGGCCCCAGGGAGAAGCATAATTAATAGTCCCTTTGGTGACAGCATACAATCCTACTCTAGGACGTGTGTGCTAGAGTGTTGGTTGTCTGTTGGATTTTTCTCCATTTTTATGATGCCGCAGCGTCTATACAGACCACCTTCTCATTCCTCCAGTAGCACCTTTTTAAGCAACAAGTACAGGCCAACTACATGTGGTTCCCTTGGCTATGGTTCTTACCAGTGTGACCAAACTTTCCTGTCTTAAGTCTCCTACATCTGTGCTAAATTTTCTCAGGTTTCTTGTAGATAATTTCTTGTTTATCAAGAGGGCCATTGCCATAGACTCTGTTGCTTGACTGCAAACTGAATATACATTTGGAACCAAAAATGCTGAGTTCCCTGTAATCACTTCCAAATATATTTTGAGGATGAGTGCTGAAATAAAAGTTCAATGAGAGTCCAGAGTTTTCACTTGTCAAATGTTAAGAATTATTGTTCTTCTTGGCTGGATAGACGTTGTCCTGAACAGGACACTGGCTCATTCATTCCCCTACTATTTATTACTATGTGATTTCTAAGATTGATAATATAGGAGGGTGGAATCCGTAAGTGATCTCTAGAATGAGGAGAGGACAATGTTTTAAAGGACGGGGAAGGCAGAGAGGAAGCAGAGAGTGAATAGTTCTGGTGAAACAGGAACAAGGAGATCTGAGCCAGCAAAGACCAAACAATGAAGTTTTCCACACTGCAGATAAATCAAATCAAATGAAAGAAGGACAAGAAGCATAATGTGAGTTTGGCCATTTGAAGACAATCTATGACTTCCTGTTCCTCCACTTTAGCCTCTGTGAGGCTGACTGTCTTGGTTCCTAGATGAGGGGTCCTTTCACCTTTCACCTCACATTAAGAGTTCCAGGAAAGGCAATAAATGCTACCTGGTGACGCTGGTTCTTTATGCCAACAGACCAGTATCAATGGACAAAAACAGAAATTAAGGTATTAGCTGAGATAATGGCTCCAACCGTCGTGGGAAAAGAGGCTTTCTGCTGCATTGTGGGAATGGAGCACACGTATCTCAAGCAGAGTAACAGTAGGTGAAACCGGGTGTGTTTTTATGCCTTTATGCCCTGACCTGCGTGTTTTCCCACGTGACACTATAGAACCATACTGTGGCTATTGGCTTATTCTTTTTCCTAAAGAATAGTTCCCGTTATTCTGGTTTATGTCTAGGTGTCTCCTGGAGGACTCGCGTGCTGATAGGTGGGCTTTTGGAAGGTGGTGGACCCATGGGGGCGACTCCTGTGAGGAGGTGGAGTCTGGCTGGGCGGGGTGGCTCCTGGGGGCGTAGCCTAGAAGGATTTATCTCCCTTCCCAGGCCCTGGTTTCTCTCTCCACTTCCTGACTGCCCTCCTGCCCCGCTGCTTCCTGCTTTGGTGCCAGGCGATTGTAACCACAAAGCAAAACAAATCTCTCCTCCTTTATGTTGCCAGGTGTTGTGCCTCAGTGACCAAGAAAGTGGCTAAGACACACATCTTACAGGTGTCATCTCCACGCTGGCCCCTCAGTGGCACAAGTTCCTTATATTCCTTCACAGGCTGGCGTGAGGGTTATAGGATCAGTGTACCCTTCGTTTGTCACCTCTCTACTGTACTTCCTTTGCTGGAGAGTGAGCCCTTGGCCTGCCTTGCTACTATATTGGATTACAGTTGGTCATCATATACTTTGAGCCCTTCAAGGGTGGGCTGGCTGATACACTGGAGGTAGGGAAAGAAAACCCTACCCCAGAAGGGGTGTTAATTCTGTTTACATCGAACATAGCATCTTCCTGGATGAACGAATCCTGTGTGATCACATTTCCATCTACCAAGAGATGGTGTCTCCTTGGCTGTTGGTGTCACTCTCAATGATCAGAAACAGCTGTTAGCTTTGAAGAGCTGGAGCCTATGGTGGGTGTACTCTCAGCCTCTGTTACTGCTGTGGCCATCTTGTTTACAAGGTCACTGTCCAGGCACCAGGTGGCCAAGGACAGAAATTGACAAACATATACTGGCTAAGTCACCTTTTGACGCCTCTCCATTGGCAGTATGAGCATACCACACAGTAATTCCTGAATTCTGTGCGCTCTCCAATAGGCTCGTCTGTATGCTTCTTACCCCAGATTTCCCATCCCAGTCTTGCAGTGTGGCTCATCCCAGTCAGTCATTAGTCTGTGTCATGGTTCAAGTCTAGATGTCCCTTCAAAGCCTCGTGTGATCAGAGGGCTTTCTCAGAGTTGGCTGAATCTAGAGTGTGTGGTTGATTCACAGTGCAAGGCTGGGATTAAGGGTGCTGGCTTTAAGGGTGGGTGAGTGCTGGGCCAGTCCACTGACTGGATTGGCACCACCCTAATCTGGGTAAACTGGACACAACATAAGGGACAGAAAGAGGCTTGTCTCCCTCTTTCCCTCTGCTTGCTTTTGCTGTCTTAGACTGTTGCCCCTGTGCCACGCCACCCCGCCTTGGAGCCGCTGACTATGGACTGAAACCCCCACAAACTGAGCTAAATAAACCTTTCCTCCTTTATCTTTGGCTGTCAGATATTTTGTCTCAGCAACAAGAGAAAAGTGACTAAAACAGTCTGGCTGCTGTAACCGCATGCCACTTCACTTCTTCTCTTACCTGTCATTTTCAGCGATTCCTTTTTAGCTTCTGCCCACATGCTGAGTTGATCCATCCATGAGCCAACTGGGCCTTTCCCTCCTCCTCCTTCACAGGTCACAGAAGACTTTCTATGAGTTCATAAGCACAAAACAAGGGGAACACATAGGACAACAGCAACAGCTGGCTCAGGGGCACAGGACATATGTCTGTACAGTTTTCTCAGACACTCTGGACCAAGTTAAACCAGATCCCAGTTGTATCTGATCCATTTTATGGTGGACTGCAGCTGGAGTCACCAGAGTAGCCATGCCTTGTTGAGTGTGTCAGTGTCACTGTGTGTTTGTCGGTGTTTAATACTTGCTCTAAAAGTTCCTGCCCTCGTTTGGGTTCTATGATCTAAACATTGTCACCGTGGGTGAGGTCAAGGGCCGCAGTACTGTCATACGATGTGAAATGGGCAGAGATGTTCAGGTACAGCTGGGCTGTCACCGCGTTCACCTTCTGTCATCAGCTCTGGTCATAGGGTCACTTGGTGTTCATTTCTAGTGGGTCTAGGGCACCAGCAAATTTTTTTTTATCATCAACAGTTCATAGTTTTGTGCTGCTGCTGCTATAACTTTGCTCCAAAACCCTAAAAATACACACCAGAGATAACATTTTGATGCCACAAATAGCCTAGTATTACGAGCCCAAGTAACAACCCTACATCTTGGGCACAGCCCTTCCTTGCCCTGGTGCCTACCTCAGGTTAATATTTCATTGCGTCAGTGGACAGATGGATCATTGCAGTATTTTCCAGTGTATCATCTGCTGCCTCTCAAACTCAAAGATGCTTCTCGAGCCTTCTTTTTCACTGCCAGTGAAAATGTAACTCCCGACCTGCTAGATGGCAGATGTGCTGAGTTTATGTGCCCTGAGTATCGAAGAAGGAATTCCCGGATGAAACAGATTCCGCGTAGGAAAGGTGCATTAAGAGGAAGCTCCTGAGAGACAGGAGGGGCCCTGGATGGTGTGGCCACTGAGGCTCCTCAACAGGCCTAACTGACACAACAGAATCACAATGTGCATGCAGCGTGGTCAAACTACAGTCAACCTGTGGGTTTCCAGGTATATAACTGCTGAGCCTGTGTTGACCCAATAGGGAAATGAGTCACGTAGCAACGTGCATGGAAAGAGCAAAGGCATCATGGGAAGGGAGGGGAGTGTGGGTCCGGAAGTTCTGGTTCCAGTGTGTGCCTGTTGTCTAGCTGGGCCCACTGGGTCAGGTGGTGCTAATTACAAGTCCTCAGGCCACTGTTCCTCTTACAGACCTGGCCACTGCATCTGCACCCCGAGGCCTCGTCTCTTCAGATTTGCCTGCTGCCACAATTCTCATGTCTGTTTTTGAGCTGACTTCCCGGAGAGCCCAATGCCTTTCTGACAGTATATTAATTTTTATTTAACTTAGATGCCTAGGAGGCAGTGAACTTATCCTATGCCTTGGAGTTGATATGCCAAGAGGCCTAAAAATTCTGTCTACGCGGCAGCCTCAGCAGTCTCTCTGGATTTTTGTCTCCCTTTGGAGCACGGTTTTGCAGGATCCAGGGTACTCGCTGCTTCCTGCTCATCACAAGCAATTAACATGACAGCCTCAATACCCTGGGCCAGTGTGACGGTCTGCAGAACATCCGGGTGACCCAAGGCTTGCCTGACAGCGTGACAGAAAGCAGCAGGGCCAGCCGCAGGGAAAGCCGGGGGGGGGGCACTCTTGTCTGCCCAGGTGATTCCTCTTCCCGATAAGAATGAAAAAGAATGACATCCGTTCGTTCAGCGGAGACATGTCAGGGAGAAAAGACTGTGTTGATGTCTAACAGACACGTCACATGCGGTGCCCGTCTGCAACAGAACAGTGGCTCCGTGGGACAGACTGCTGCCATCTTCTCAGCTCTTATCACGCTGGCCAGGCCAGAATGTTCAGTGGGGTCCTGCTGGGGAGCGCTGGGGCTTTACTGTGCCCTTTCCATGTTTACATGTGCTCAGATACATAGACTGTCACGGTTGTCTCCAGGACTCTGGCCGGTCACCTGCTGGACGTGCTTGTGGCAGAGGAGTAGCAGGCTGTTCCAGGTGACCCAGCAAGCTGAACTGCTTAGATTTGCATGTGTGACTGCTGCAGAGCGACCCCTGGATTGCCTGTCCACTTCTCTTGCCCCTAAGGACAAAAGATTCTGAGAACTCTTCCTGAAAATTCCAGGTCAGAACTTGCTGCCTCACTCTCAGCTAGCGAGAGGTTCTGTCCACCTTCCTCCCAGTTCTGGTGGGTTTGTGCTGCCCCTTGGTGTCTGCGATGTCAGGTCCCATTGTACCCATTCCTGTTGTGCCCTGCTTTCCTCCATTTCCAGACTTTTGGGTGATGCAGGTGTTCCCCTAACCCTGCCGCGCGGATACAGGGAGTATCTTTGGGCCTCCTTAGGGCGCAGGGACACTGTGTTGTCTGTTTTGTAAAATGCACCCCTTTCCTTGTATTCATGCTTCACTGAGTCTTAATTTCTTCCTCTATCATTTTGTGTGGCAAAATGATGGTATTTTCTTCTGGTATTTCTGTGTGTTGGCTTTTTAATTTTTCAAGCTTTCAGGGGCCATCCCAATAGCCTATCACCGCTGTCACTGGTTAAATCCTGTGACACTGGAAAAGACATCGCAGGACTTTCCCTAGTGCAGTCTGTATCCTGTTCCCCCCTCGGCCTGTCTTCCTTCAGGGTCCAGGCTCCATTCCCTGTGGTAACTGGTTATCTGGAGCCTGAAGCTTTGCAGCAGAGCATCTCTCTTTTATCCTAGCTGGCCCTGCACTTCCTGAGTGAGATTATGCTGATATTTGATTCTAATTACAAGCTAAAGCAGGAAGTGGGACAATTGTTAAGGACAAGAGATGTGACCTGAGCTTTGTGCTTTGAGGCTTCTGTGTAACTTTAAGAGAGGGAGAGGGAGGGAGGAGGGAGAGGAGGAAGTAAAAGTCAAAGAGAGAGAGGTAGAGAGAAAGACAAGGAGAGAGGGAGAGGAGGGGCGAGGGAAGGAGAGGGAGGGATTCTAGCCTCCGGTAAGACATAACTGGCCACTTTCTTAGCACGTAGCATTGGTGACTCCACCATAACTGTGTCTACATAGATACCCCATGCAAGTGTCAGCCCCGCTCCCTCCCTGTCCGAGCCCTGCCCTTGCCTAGGAGCAAGAGGAGCCTTCTCAGGAGCTCTGCTACTAATTAAACCGTCCCTGTTCTCCAGCTATGTCTTCTGCAGGACTGGAGGTTTTCTGTAAATGCTTCCAGAGAGGCCCTCTGGCCCTCACTCTTTGCACTAATTTGTTGATTAGTAATTGAGCCTGTCAGTTTTCATTTTTTCTCCTCAATCACTGGAGCTTAGCAACAGCCAACCAGTTCGGCAGCTGCTTGAGCCGTTATTTCCTCATACCTCTGAAGTATCTAGGATATTGCCCAGGTGTTGCATCTTCGGTCACTGTCGGTGAAAGGCAGCAAGGGCTCCAGCTTGGCAGGGCCTGTCAGGATTCCAGCTGTCCTGGGGGAAGGGGTTCTCACTGTGCACCCATTGGAAAACCATGGAGCTTTACACTCTCCGTCTTCAAAGTCTGCTTCCCAGGGGCACTCTGGTGCCAGTCACCTTAGCCGGATAAGGATGTGGGTTTGGAGAATTCATGGGTGATGTGCTTTAAGGAAAGGCAAGGGAAGCATAATAGGGACTGGGGGAAATAGCAAGCAAAAATGTGGTCTCAGTAGAGGTTACCTTCATTCTGAGCCCTCAGGACACTTGTAAAACAAATTACATGACAGCTCAGCCTGCTCTAGGTCAGAGGGGCTGGCCTTGTGCGTCTCCTGCCAGTGAGTTATTAACTGAGTTAGCCCTGGGGGGAAAACGGGAGAGGTGACCCTCTCATCTCCAGGGGAAGAGTGCAGGATACTCTCTGGCATAGAGGTGAATGGTGACTGACCACCTGTGCCGTTCACAGCAATAGGAAATAGCGCAGCCATTAGAAGGGAGCTGGCTGGACAGGACAGCACCCATCGCAACTGCACAGAGTTGTTCTGCCTGGAATGGTTGGCAAATGGAAGGGTGATTCTGCATCCTGGTTGAGAAATATGTTTGAACTGTTTGGAAATCTTTTCTGGGTTTGGGCAATGTCTCAGTCACTTTTCTCCCTGGGAGAAAATGCCTGACACACACACCTTTGAAGCGGGGAGATTTATTCTGGGTCATGCATCAGTCCATAGCCTGCTGGCTCCAAGACAGGACATCATGGCAGAGGGGCAGAGGAGGAAAGCTGCTCATGTCACGGTGGGACAGGCTGCAGACAGTGAAGGGAGAAACCAGGAAGTGGGGAGTCACACCCCCCTGGTCATGTCCTCCGTGACCTGCCTCTTCCAATCAGTCCCCACTTCCTAGCATCACCTCCAGGCATGGTGCCCCCATTATTTAGTAACCTTTCAGAAGCCCCACCTGTAAATGCATGAAGCTTTAGGGGACACCTAGATATGAAACATAATGTTCTGCCCCTGCTCACCGAAAGCCTCATGCAAGTCCCTTCATGCAAATTGCCTTTCATCCATTTCTAAGAGTTGGAAAGTCCTAGTAGCTGCAGCATTGCTGAAAAGTCCAAGTCCAAAGTCTCCTCTGAGGTTCAAAGCAAACTCTTAGCAGTGAGCCCTTGTAAAAATCAACAAGAAAGTTAAAAACTGCTGACATACAGTGGCATGAAAAAACACTGCCATCCCAAAAGGAAGACGAGGGGTATGGAAAGCAATCACACCAAACTGAAACCCAGCAGGGCAAACATTAAATCCTGTAGCTTCCATTCCAGCATGTAGGGCAAGTTGTAGCCAGATGTGAACTCCAAATGGCTTTGGTGTCCCCACTTCTGTGGCACCTCCTGGCACCGCCCCTCCACAGCCTCTTTTGGGCAGACCATACTAACAGCTTGCAGTTTTGTTCAGCAGACTTTCTGTATTCCTGGCAACTCCAATTTCTGGGGTCTCCGCTATACTTTTGACTTCGCTCTCACAGCTTCACACACTGGCCTTTCAAGGGCATGCTCTTAGACTTTCTTCTGAAATCTGGGTGAAAACCTCCCTGACCCCACAACTCTTATACTCTGCATGTCTCTAAAACCAGCACCACGTGAATGACACTAAAGTCTGCTGGGCAGATGCTGGGTCCCCTTGAATAATGGCTACGGAAGCCTCGGAGAGCCTGGATGGCTCAGTGCTGTGAAAGGAATTCCAGCAGACCAATTCTCTAGGCAGTTTTTCTGTAGCATGGTGCCCCAGGGCTCTCTTCTCAAATGTCAGCTTCATAGCCTGCACCTTTTAGCTTGTGATGGAAAGTGTTATGGATTCCTCACATGCACTCAAGGCATCTTTTCTACTGTCTTGATGCAAAATGCTTAGCGTCTTTTTAATGCTGATCTTCTTTGTAATCAAGCTCTCCTCAGCCAAAACTTTGCAGGGCCTTCTTTTCTGGGGGAACTGAGAATTTAAAATCAGCAAGCAGCATCCATCCTACAGCTCAAACATTAGACTACCTTGAAATTTCCTAATCTAGATTAGTTAGTCTGCCACACTTAGTCTCCCACAAAGTCTCTGGACAAAGCAAAATTTAGACAAGTTTTCTGCCAGAGCATCATACACGTGATCTCAAGTCTGTCTTCCCATAGAGTCCTTGTTTCCAGCTGATACCTCCTGAAACTGCCATTACCATCTGCCATTTTGTCAGCATTTTAGTCTTCTGCACTCTGACCAGAATCTCCCATAAAGATATTCATAGCAACAGTTCCACTTATGGGGTGCCAAAGTTGTCTTAGTCACTTTCTTCACAGCTGAGACAAAATACTTGACACCCATAACTTAAAGGGAGAGAGACATATTTTAGATAACAGTTCAGAATTGTCAGACCTTTCATGGTGGCATGTCTGGCACAGAGGAAAGCTGTCTGGGTTCTGGAGGGCAGGAAGCAGAGAGTTAAGGGTAAAAACAAAGAGGGAGAAACTCTTACTGACCACTTAGGTTCATATTTTTCCTCCCTTCTTTCTACTTTTGTTTTACAGTTTGACTGGAGTGCAAGAAAGTAAGAAAATCTGCCCTCAGATGCATTGTCCCATTTGGAATATGATAGTCCCTAGAAAAATGCTTTATCATTTTGTTTTCCATGTGCAAGTAAAAATGTTTCTATTTCAGCATGCATCATTTCTGAAAAGGAGACAGTACAAACGGAGGAGGAAAGGGACGACCCAAAAGTAATGCGAGATGGCTGAGAATGAGGTTTAAAGCCAGTGTCTCCAGAGTTAACTTACAGCAGTTTATGATTAGAATCATTATGTTCCCTTTTATTCTCCCAAAGTCTGAGTTCATTCCTGCAGGAATAATCTGTGCTGTATATGCACTCAAAACATGGTGACATATGCTGGAGTGTTTTGAAGACTGTGAAGATAAATCTGTGTAGAAATCAGGTATTATGGTTGCTTTAACTGAACCTCTGCAAGTGTTAGCTAAAGTTATTTTCACCATATATGTCATTTCTCCCAGACATAAACCCCTTGCTCCAGCCTGAGGTCTCCTCCCACTTGCAATAGAATCTCTTTTTATGTTCTCCTTCCTAGCTCTGAAAATTCCATCCACGACTGATTCTTTGCTTGGTTTGAAGTCGCTCACTCTGAGAAAGCAAATCCTGAGACTCAGAGGATTGGTAACAGAGGGCCAGATTCTCTATGGGGAAGATGATGGCAGAAGCTTGTGGGCTTCCCCCTTGCCCACTTAGATTTTCCTTTTTCTATAGAATTAGCCTTCGATAAGATGGTGTTCTCAATGTGAAGGCTCCAGGCCAGAGATTTAATAGCTCTAGAAAAGTTGTTAAAAATAAAAAATATTGGCTCAACCCCATGCCTGAGATGCGGGGTCAGCCTCGCTGTCCATCAACACAGGAATGGATAAAGATGATGTGGTATGGGGCTGGGGATTTAGCTCAGTGGCTTAAGTGCCTGTGTGGCAAGCGTGAGGTTGTGAGTTCAATCCCCGGTAAAAAAACAAAAAACAAAAAACAAAAAAGATGATGTGGTATATATCTATATATATGCAGTGGAGTATTACTCAACCATAAAGCAAAATGGAATCCTCTCATTTGTAGCAAAATGGATGGAATCGGAGCACAGGATGTTAAATAAACTAGATGTGCTGTCTCATACATGGAGGCTTAAGAAAGTAAAATAGTGATTACTGGTTACGAGAGTTATTAGGGACTGGAAAGGGTTCCGGGGAAAGGGGCAGGGACAACAGAAAAAGGGTGACCGGATGTGACCAGTGCACTCTGTGAGTTTGTGTGGAAATACAGTACCTTGCAACCCATTAATATGTACAGTTAATATGAGTTAATAAAAATGCAATACATACTGACCTGGAGGTCAGCAAACTGAGGGAAGCCCTGCCCAGGTGGTGGGTGCCAACAGCCAACAGGCTTGCAGCGTGGATGGAATAAAAAGGGAAGGAGGAAGCCTCTTCCTTTGGGTGAGTTCCAGTCTTCCTGAGGGCGTCTGTCCTGTGCTCCAGTCCCCTCTGGACATTGTTCTCCAGGTCCCTAGTTCATTAGCCTTCCAACGCAGACTCCCGGGGACAATCCTCCAGTGGGCTTCCAGGCCCTGGAGCTGCACCCTTGGCCTGGAGCTGCAGCCCAGGTCCCTCTTGTTAAGATTCCATTGTCCTGAGCCAATCAGCTGCAGGGTCATTCAGCTTTCCAGGGAGTGGGTGGCCATGATGGACCCTCCTGTCTCTGATCTTGAAGCCTACTTAATAAACCTTCTAGAATAACTGCACATACACTTTCTACTAACTCTCTGTTCCTCTAGAGAGCCTTAATTTATACACATACACACGCACACACACACACGCACATGCACACACATGCACACGCGCACACACCCTGAGTGTGGTGCTGCGTTAGTCACTTTCTGGTCCTTGACACCCAGTACCTCACACTGACACTGCAATGGAGGAGGGTTATCTGGGCTCGGTTGTTGGAGGTTTCAGTCCATAGCTGCCTGGATCCGACACAGAAACAGCTCAATGGGAGGGAGTGAGGGGGGAAAACTGCTCACGCCATGGCAAGGGAGATAAACTCTTCCAGGTCACGCCTCCTATGAAGCCTCTTTCAGCCGGGCCCCGCCTCCTAACAGTTAGCCGGGAGCTCAATCCAGGCAATCAATCCAGCGATGAGCAGAGAGGATCCACTGAGTAAGTGACTTCCAAAGGACCCACCTCTGCACACCCCAGTCTTTGCGGGGACATTCCAGATCTAAATCGTAATAGGTGCTCATAATCCATGTTTTAATAACCTTTCCAGGCAACTCGAGGGCTCCGAATTTTGGGGAAACTTTTTGAATGGGCTCTCTTACCATTTGCCTTCAGTAGCATCCTGGTGGCCTCAGGGAGTGCTCCCCAGTTTAGCACACCAAACCAAATGAAACTGTAATTGTCGTGACACCATTGGAACACTTAAAATAACTTCCCTAATGGCTTATTCATAATAGACAGGAAATGAATTTCCAGAGTATTACATAATTAGAGACCATGATTCATAAGCTATGGAAGTATGGTGGTTAAAAGGACCATATTTATAGCCAAACAAACTCAACTTTGATTCCACTTTGTCACTTAATCATGTTGACATTCCGGCTCTGCATCTGGGAAATGATGATAATAATATCTACCTTTGAAGACATGAGTGTTCAGTGAGACCATGAGAGTGAGGCACTCAGCAGAGCACCTGACTCCAGGAAGGTGGTCATTCAACGCATCAGTCATCGCTAGGTCGTCGTCATCAGGTTGTCTGCACAGGTCTCAGCGGTTCCCTCCCAGGGCACCTCCTCAGGGCACGGGGCACTGTTTCCTCAAGGAATTCAGAGCAGCCCTAAGTATGTCTTGGGGCCTCGGCCAGGAGACATGTAGGAATGCTCTCCTTTGTGTATTATTCCCAGAGTCCAAATTCTGGGTTGCTACCCCAAGGCCTTCCCTCACCTAGTTACTGACTTTAGAAATGTCAGGTCACTCTAACGAGGCCCCATACAAGGTAGATTTATGTTTATAATTTTCATAGCACAGAACAAGCTAAAACTGTGTCATCTTTGAGCAGGTGGCATAAGGGCCCCCCGTCCCTGGAATCTGTGCCTGTGCTCCTCACACGACAGAGGGCCTTGGCAGCTGTCCCCAGAGGAAGGATCTGAGAGGGGAGGTTATCCCAGACCATCCAGGGCTCTGTGATCATGGGCTCTGGATAAGGACGAGGCCAGAGAGTCCGAGAAAGAAGCGTGACAGAGGATGCGAAACAGGGGAGGACGGGGCTAGCAGAGAGCAAAGCTGGCAGCTCTGAGAGCTGGAAAAAGGCAAACAGTGAATTGTGGCCTGGGACTTCCAGGAAAGGACACAGCCCTTCTGGGTTCCTTACATCAGGGCTGTCAGGTAATGTATTTATATTATTTCAAACTACTATGCTTATGGTGATTTATTATTGCAGTATTAAATAACCCTCCTATTTCATAGCAATAGAAATTTTAGATGTGTACCAATATGTTTTTGTGACTCTGAGGTGCACAACTATCAATGCTGATCAAGTGACTGGTCCTTTTCACGGCATGTAGTCTTTGAGTGACCCACTAATATAGTAAGGAACAATAACAAGGAATATCTTTTATGTACCCTTTTTATTCTATTATGTACCCTTTTTATTCCATAGCATTTATTTTTCTTGCTTTTATTTCAACACAGTTTGGTTGCATTGTTCATAGAACTTGTTTTTTTTTTTTAATTGATGGTATCAACAAGTTAGATTAACTTTCTGGAGCTGTTTTAGCTCTGGGACAATTTAAACAATTATTTCCAATTTGGAAAAGTAGTTCTATTAAGGCAGTAGCAACTGAATAGTCATTGAAACTCTTAAAGGATGCTTGGATTTAGAAATAAATCAGCAGTTTATATGTCATGTCCATGCATTTTAAGGGGGTGATGGGCTCTATCATTATGATATTAAATGATTAAATATTTAAGCTAAGGAAATAGATTATTTTATTTTATTTTTGTATTCTACAAAAGCCACTGCACCCTGTCTCCCTGAGAGGACAGATTTGAGTAATGAACTTTCCATTCTTTGACCCGAAGCCCTCCCTGAGCCCGGCAGCCTTACCTGCCTCCTGTTTTAGGTTCTGCGTGGTTCCGTAAACCTCGGGCACACAACGCCCATGTCTTCCTGGGACTGGAATAAAGAAACAGCGTGGAGATTCCCTGGGCTGTGGATAGTGTGGTGGGCCCTCTAATGCCAGCCTGAGACTGAGAGAACGTCCCCTCTTTTATGGCACAGTGAATTTCCTACCCACAGAAATGTGTCTTTCTCGTAGTATCCAAAAAAGGACTACAACAACAAGTGCGTGTTAAATTACTAAGTGGCACGCATGTTCACGGACTCACACACACACACACACACACACACACAGAATTTAGATAGATTCCTGAACTTGTGTTAGCAACAAGCGGACCTGAGGTTCCGGTCCACGTTGATTTTACATTGGTCTCATCCTGCTCCTCTGGCTTCTTTCTTTAGGAGCAGAGTTTCGTCTTCCTTTATGTAGGGTAATCATCAAGCATTTTAACTGTGGCCATTGTTCACAATGGCTCATATTTAACTTCCCGGGGGAGGCCCCTTGGTTCCCTTTTTAACGTTTATGTGACTCCTGTGTTACCAGTAACACATGGTTTAATTATTTATTGGCTAACACTCTACTCTATTGGGCCTGAATTTCTTGAGCACAGGGACTATGTGTTACTAGTTTCTTCATTCTAGGAACCAATTAGAGTACAGGGAATACATTAGGAATCTTCTGATTAAACAAAAAGAAATCTACTAGCCACCATAATTCAGCAAATATGGAACCATTAAGTATAGGCATGACATTCCAAGTCACTCAGATGTCTTTGAGGCTCAGGTTCACAGCCTCTGGGATATTTTGAGAGAAGTCCTGAAAAGAGTCCATGGTTTTCTCTGGTAATTTATTCACATACGGGCCATTCCACACTGTCAGCAAATCGTTTCTGATATTTAACCTGAAGCCATAACCTGTAAATGGTACACGGAGGCCCTTGGAGAGGTGCCGGGACCGCCAGCGTGTCGGTCTCACTGCTGCGGTACCCGGAAGGGTAGGAATGTCTTAACTCAGCATGTTTTAAAGGGCAGAATTTTTGGCTTCTGGGGAAAATAGTCCTGTTTTAATTTGGAAACACAAGGTGTTGGTTAACTAGCTGTGTGAGAGCACCTCAGATACCATTGAAAATCTGCAGCCTTCCCTTCGCCACGCTCCTTTCCAGCCAAGACATTCTTTCCCCATGTTTTTGAAGCTTCTTTATTGAAAACACACACGTACATGCCTGCAGGAGTGTGTGTGTCCCCGCGACCCCATGACAGTGCTGTTTTAGCTGGAGAGGTGAGGAGAGGTACAGATTGCAGGTTTTCGAGTTTCTGCAGGTTCCCTCTTTATGTCTTTCCAATGTCCCGACTCCCAGTTAATGTGAATAATAAATAAGAAATAGTGAATGGAGCATTTCCCTGAGGAAATCCACCGCTACCCTGCCTGACTTACCTCTCCTGAAGGAAAGTATCTTGGCCATGGGCGACCTTCACCCAGTGTCCATGGATGTGGCCCTCACTGTGCTGTGATTCAGGGTAATGCACACAGACACCTGCTAGCGGCTCCACAGAGCCAACTGAACAAAGCCTTTCTCGTGTGACTCTATCATCATTAGTGTCCGTGTACCTCCCACTGCTCTAGTCTCTCGGGTCCCAGGGTATCAGGCAGCCGCCTTTCTACATGTGAATCTGGTCAAAAGCCTGATTCCCTGGGAGGCTTTGACCTCAGTCAGCCTTCAGAAATATCTAGCTCCCACGTCCTTTCTCCCACTAGAGTAACACTTGACATATTGACACCATTCCATGAATTTTAGTCTTGAATTCATTAAAAAAATCTAATCTAATGTCATTCTAAAAAGTCAGGACTCAAAGTTTAATTAATTCACTACTTTCCCAATTGTCTTGTTTTTTTCCAAACAAAGGCACTGAATGTTAACCACAGAATCATAAGTTCTATGATTCAAGTTATCTACGGGTATATGCCTTAGACACCAAAGCCCTTACTGGCTTTAGGGTTACATTCTATCTTTGCCTCTTTGTTACAGTTTTTATTCTTGTCAGATATTTTTAAGATGTAGCCATAGAAGTGGATATAGAAAAGGAAGCCACATACATTACAACAGAAAAATTTAATATGTCTTTCTTATTTCCTAGAAGCACTTAAACCATTGGATATCCAGGGTGGGGTCATGGGCTTGGGCCTGACCCAGGGTCCTGCTTTCACAAGGTCCTAGCGCTGGGTTTAACGTTCGATTGCATCTAGAAATTCACAGTCATTTTCAACAAGAAACCCTGTATTTTGCTTCTTCTTAAATAATGTTGCTGGTCCTGCGTAAGTTAGCACTGCGTTAGTCACCTTCGCGTTGCTGGAACAAAGAGCCCAGGATCCACACCCTCAAGGGAAGAGGTTTATTTTGGCTCAGGGTTTTCAGAGGGCTCAGTCCGTGGTTTGGCTTCCTCCAAGACAGAAGAGCCGTGATAGGAGGTTATGGTGGGGGAAAGCGCCTCAACTCGTGGCATCCAGGAAGCAGAGAAGAGGAGAGAGGCACCGTGGACGAGAACCCCCACTTTAGCTCACACCTCCACTGACCCACCTCTTCTGACCAGGCCCCGCCTGACAGCACATTCAGCTGTGCACTCAGCGGTGCAGCCGTCTCCCGTAAGAATGGCGCCCTCATGACCTGACCATCTTACCCAAACCCCATCTCCCAACGCGTGAGGCTTTGGGGGACAGTTTGGATCCAAACCATAATAGGTAGATGGAGGAAAGTAACCTACGGATGTCTGAAATATGTGGGTTCAAACCCTATCTCTGTCCTCTAGGTTTGTGAACCACTTTCTTCATTGAGAAAGCATTTATAACTGGCCCTGCAAGTTAAGCATTTGCAGGTTAAAAATCAATGAGAAAATGTAACTATAGTAGCCATCATAAACAAGAATAAACAAGATTCAGTTTCAGTCAGTGGGTTCTGGGATCGGATTTCCTAGGTGTATATCTGAGTTCTACGTTGGCGAGCAGTGTGTGCCCTAGACAGGTCCTTTACACATTCCTCGTGTCTCATCTGAAAATCATAGAACTGCTCTGAGTGTTAAATGGTTTAACTGTAACTTCCAGGCGTGACGCCTGGTCAGTAGCATTCATTCAAATGATGGCTATTACTGTTTTTAAGAAGGGCGCCCACTTTTCTGAAATACACAGTCTAGGGTGAAACAGAAAGGAATCCTTTGTAGAGAAAAGATTGGGAACACGTGTTAAAGTGTTAATGCGTAGGGGGTTTATAAACCACTGGGCCAGTCCACCGCTAGACTCACCAGTGTGTCCCAGAGCAGGCGGGAGGCGCTCTCTTGTCAGATGTCCTGCCTGGGTAACTCGGGAGCACAATTTCCTGCCGTTTTGCCTTGGTGAGAGACGCCCTGGAAACACAGATTCGCCATGGTTCGTGTGCTGCCTATCTTCAGGGCTGTACTCTGGGCACCTCCTTGGAGCACAGTGGCTTTTTCTGTCATAACTTATCTCATGAGTCACACTTGAATGAGATGGAGTCCACGATACGCTCTGAAAAGAAAGCCTAAATTCCTAGGAGTTTTGGGGTTCTCCTTGGATGAATCCCACGTGTGGTGTAGAGAATAGCTAAACCAAGCCAAAGCAAGGTCTGTGTGAAGAAACCAGCCTCCTCCTTCCTCTTGTTTCCGTACAGAGTGAGTTGTGTTCTTCTGCACGTGTGTGTTGAATTCCTAATCCACAAAGTAATGGCATTTGAGGTTTGACCTTGAAAAGCAAACAAGAATTGCATAAGGTCATGAGGGTGGAATCCTTGGGATGAGATTAGTGACCTTCCAGGAAGAGGAAGAGAGAGGGTGTACCATTCTGTCCCTTCGTGTGCGTGCTGGGAAGGCCCTGGGGATCCCTGTGAGGACGCAGCCATCATGAGCCAGGAAGCAAGCCCTCACCAGGACCTCTCCCCGAAGCCCTCAGGTCTCCAGCTTGTAGCCCACAAAGCGATGGCTTCCTTCTGTTGCGTGATTTTTCCCTTTTGTCATTGGGAATGCCACTGTGTGTACAGTACCAGGTCAGCTACCGGAAATATTTAAGTTAACAAAAAAAAAAGAACGAATTCCTCTTTCACAAGAGCATTAAGAGAGGATTTTTCTTTTCTGTTGTGGGCTGAGCTGTGTCCCCAAAATGATGTGTGAAGTCTGTGACACAGCATGTATGTGGCCTGAGCTGGAAACGGAGTCTTTGCACGCGTCACCCAGGTGAAGTTGCACCACCGTCGTGAAGAATCCCTAATCCAATGGGGCTTGCGTCCGCGCATGCGAGAGGAGGGTGCCCCAGGACACCCAGGAGAACGCGTTCTGACAGGGAGGGAGGATTGGGGGGCAGTGGCTACGCTATTGCCGAGGACGTGGCCCCAGCGGAAGTGGGAGGAGGCCAGGAAGGATCCCACCAGGATCTCAGAGAAAGCGCAGTCCTGGGGCGCTGCGGACTTCAGCTCCCTGGCCTGCGCAGGCTGCGCCCCGGGTCCCAGCCAGCTCCTCCGTGCTCTTTGTCAGGGCAGCCCTAGGAGACGGACACTTGTTTTGTTCCCTCGATCGATGTTTTATTTCTGGTTTTAGTTTTTCTCTCGGTGCCTTTCATCAATTGCATTCATCGTCAGAGCAAGTGCACAAGTGACACGGGCTGAGAACCGATGGCGTTCTGTTTGTGCCAGCGGTGACCTGCAGACGGGAGCTGCCGCGAGCGCGGAATCCAGGCTGAGGCCCCGCGCGTCCCCTCGGGCCTGCGCAGTTTTCTTCCCGTTAAGTAAGTGCATCCGGTCACCAGCAAACAAACTAGACGTGTCCTCTGTGCTGTGCAGGTGGCATCAGCCTCTACGCCAAGTCCGTGGTTGATGAACGGCCACAAAATGAGCTGATAGTGCCGGACGGTGCCGCGCAGCCGAGCTGACTGTGCGCGCGCTTTGCAGAACTCCGTTTGCGCTGGGTGTGGTGGCACAGCTGTTCGGAAAGCTGATGCAGGAGTGTGGAGACATCGAGGGCAGAGCCGGGCAACCTGGCGAGAGCCTGTCTCAAGATTAAAAAAAAAAAAAAAGCAGAGCTGGGCAATGTTCTGGAATGTGAGAAACCCCACACTAAGCAAAGAGCAAAGTTACAGTTAGATGATAAGCAGGGAGCCGGCTGCTTCGCACTGGGAAGAGGATCAAGAGATGGAAGGAGAGGAGGGCTGGGGAGGCAAATGATTAGGACGGTTACAAACATTTACCAGCCTCGCCATGGGGTGCAAACATGATGTACTGGAAACATGGAATAACATAAAAAAGGGGCTAAGGATGGAACCAGGCTCTGGGTTCAGCCCCTAAATACCATGGAAAGCTAAGCTTGCAGCTCCTGGTATGTGTCAGAAGAGTAATACGGGATATAGTGAAATAACCATTTATTTAAATTTGAGTTCATTCTGTGTCCCCGTAAGCGAAGAAATTTTCATGTATTTCACTTTTGCAACACCAGAGGGCACCATTGTCACACTGTTCACTTCCTGTAGGCCTAAGGCTGCTGGGTTGTGCGTAGGTTTAAATACACAGTGCCTTTCTTTCACATGGATAATCATTTGGTAATTGTACAAACACAGACCCAGGCTATTTGTTATCTGCATGACATTCATTTCAATGCTAGTTTGGAGAACAATACCCTCTGATTAGCATTCATACACGTTTAATATTTGCTTCCTTGTTTCTGACTCTGTAATAACCACCTTGTCCTAAGGAGGCCTGGTTCCATTGTGTTTTGGAGTGTTTACACGTGGCAATTTTCTAGAAACATGAATTCCCTTAATCGACTTTTCAGTCATGTTGCTGGGAAATGGAGGGGTTCCAGGAGATGAGAGAGACTTCTGACATCAAGGATGAGTCACCCACAGGGCTGACCGGCTTCCTGTCGGGTGTGACAACCTCTGCAGAGAGTAAACCTGGGGCCATGTGTGCCAGCTCCCTACCCATGATGCCTTTGGAGACGTGGATAAGAGAGCAGTGTTACTATTACTAATAACACTGAGTGTCGTTTTCGGCTGCTCCTGATATCTTAGATCCTTTATTTGCTTCACTTGCATTTTAAAAATAAAATAATCTTGCCAGCTATGTGTCACTGGGCCCATTTTTGCAGATGAGGAGGCCCGACCTTGGCTGGCTTCCTTCACCCCTTAGTTTGTGAAGTTCCAAAGTGGCAGTGCTGCTGGGAAGCCCCGGTTGCCCCACCGCTCTACGCTGCCTCGCCCTCGGCAGGAAGGGACATTGACTTTGGCTTTCAACAGTGGTAGTGATTTGATTGGCCTTTCGGACTTCTTTATCCAGCGCTACGTCTAGGTCATGTGTTTGATTTGACCTAGGCGACTGTAAGCAAAACACAAGAAGCTACATAAGTCTAGATTTTATTGTTTAGGCACTGCTTTCAGTGCATCGCGTCTGAAATTAGCTAATGCTCCTGGTCCGGGAATCTTGTTCTCAAGAGAAGTGTAGGGGAGACTCCGGGGTCCTCGGAGTTGTTGTTTCACGGCATCCCTGAACCAGTGACCACGAGAAGAGAGAGTTTACATCTGAATGGCAGTACCTCGGACTCGCCTGACGCTGGGAAACCAGGGCGGCAAAGACAGGGTCACCATCCTGGTCATCTTAGTGTGGACACGGGAGCCAGAACTCCACGCCAGCTTTGGACAGGGAGAAGCGGAAGCAAGACGGACTGCTGGAGCAGGTGGTCCGCGCTTGCTAGGGGATGACAGTCTCGAGCTAGCACTGTCTGTTCCTGCCCCTTCGGGAGTCAGGTGTGCTTGAATTTTAGTCCCAGCTTTGTCATTTTCTTGTGTTTGGCGTTGGACAGATTTCCTGAGCATCAGATTCTTCATCTGTGAAAGACAGACAAAAATAAATTCCAGCTCCTCAGCACTGTGAAATATGTATTTACTTACAAAGATACACATCCATACGTATTTATGCACATACAGGTATTAGTAAATAACGGCCGTATTTTCTTAATCTTCCCTGCTGTCTGATAAGGACACCAGTCTCTTTAACTCGAGGCCACCTGCCACTCTGAGCAGTGCCCGCTGTGCCCGCTAGGTGTCTCTAGAAAGCTACAAGTTCAGGAGCAGGAAAAGAGTATGTTTGGGAACATGGTGCATAACTGGAAAGCCTCGCAAAAATGTATGAGCAGTGCAATGCCACTTTCTCTGGTCACAACTTCCAGGTCATAAAATGCTTATACTTTTGTTCTTATCTAATTGGTGCTAATCAATAAACATTTGTTAAGGACCTAATATCCGGCTGGGAAATATTCGTGCATTTTAAAGATGTTTAAGTGTTTGTTGTAGGTAGTGGGGTTTGAACAGTGAGCAAAAGACACTAACCCTTTGTCGGAGTGGAAAGTGCAGAGGTTTGCTGACGCCACAGGGGAAAATGAAACTTTCGGCGTTAGAGACGATGGAGGCTGCTCTTTGTGCAGAGTGGGCTGTAAAACCTTCTGTGAATGAGCGAACATGGGTGAAATAAGCAAGGAGGCACCAGATGTGTTGGAAATGTGAGTTCCTAGAACAGGAAGCCAAAGGCCTCACCGATGCGCTTGGTGTGCTGGCGAATCTATGCAGAGGCTGGGCCGAGCCACAACAACGACCTGGTTTTCCACATAATTCACTGTCTCTTTGCCAACTAGTGTCTACCATAAAGTGGTGGTACAGCCGCACCTTTGTAGGCGTGCATTATACAAAGAATGGCCATGATTAGTACCTACGGGGATCTGCCGTAGGCTAGGTTAGTCCTCAGAGTTTTCCTAAACAAATGCAGCTATCTGCCGTTGCTCAGAGACTCTATCTTGCTTTCTGTAGGGAGCCAGCGCTAAAGCTGGAGAAGACACCGCTGAGTCCCGAAGTGCAGGCTGCGCGGTTGACCACTGTGAGGACAGAGGGCCGAAAGCTCGTAATAGTGGCAAAGCTGGTGGAAAGGGCTGTGCCACGGAGGCCGAGGCCGAGCTCATGAGGGGAGGGCGAGGTGGGAGTAGAGCCCCTCCTGGCCTGCAGCTTGGACCAGCCGGGTGTCCGAACACAGGAACTGTGGGGAAGAAAGTGTGGCTGGAGGTGTGCGCCACCCAGCCTGCGGGACGTGTTCCTGTTCCCCAGGGCAGAGAGGGTCACATGCTGCCTTGGAAGGTTCGCCTGGCCGAGTTGATTGGGTCCAGTGGGACCCAAATGTAGCGGCACCGTCTTTTCCTGGGGACATTGGTGGAACTGGATTCTCTCAAATTTCTGAAGGCGAGGATCTGGAGACTTACTACTCAGCGGAGGACCCTGGAGTGGGGAGCTTAGCCGCTGGGGCTCAGGAAGTCCTGTGAGGCCATCTGCAAGCTGACTGGGAGCTGCCTAGAGAAGAGAAAAAATGGGACAGAAGATAGGAAGCCACACAGTCTCTGGATGGAAGAGACGGAGAGAGCAGGTCCTCAGCCTCCGGTGCGTCTCGGTTTCTAGGTCTCTAAGCTCCCTGCATGGCGATTTCCGGTCCGGGATCCTAGCAAGTTCTTCCTTGTCAACTGAGAATAATAAAAGACACATTGCCATGAATCCCACTCAGAATCCTCCTGCTCACTTCAGACACACCTATGCCATCATTCTCGCCACTCTGTGAAGCAGTCCTGGAAGTCCTCGTTGGTGTTTTACACGTTGTGATCAAAAACATGGTGACTGCCGCCACCAGTGTCGTCCAATGGAAAAGCAGCTTGTCAAAGCACAACTGTGTGCCCTCGTCCATCTTACTCATCAGACCTGGTACTGAGTCAAAATGACCCTGCGAGAGAACTACCTTGAATCAGTTCAGGACGTCCAAGCAGCCAGGACAGTGCGGCTAAAGGCACCGAGGATGCCAGAGCTGCTGCAGGGGGCTGTCAGAGAGCTTGGATGCGCGTATCCAGAGCAGGAGGGAGGACTCTGCAGGGTACCGATGGCAATGTGTCTTGTTGTAAGAGAATTTTCAGAATTTAAACATTCACCAGATTTTTCAGTTATACCCGGTAGATATAAACTGGGAAACTCTTGAGGAAACGAGGGGTAGAGAACTAGGCAGTGTTTAACCACTGGCTCCGCAGAAGAGAGCGCTACTGGCAACCGCAAGTAGACCGGAAGGACTGGCAGTGTTGTGGGTACCCACGCTGTGATTCCTCCCTCCGTGGCTGGTGCCTCCCTGCTGCTGTGATATCCGTAGGCCCAAACCGTCACTGAAGATTTGATAGCCAGTTTTCCCAAGCTGTGTGAAGTGGGTTCCTGCCCGTGATCCTAGCTTTCCCCCGATACCGCCTGCCTTTGTTTTTATCTGAGGTGCTTGACTGTGTGATCCTTGGAATCCTAAAAGAGCAGAATGTAATCCGTGCATTTGCCCCTGAGACCAGCCATGGGGAGCCGGAATCCACCCTGCCCTGCAGTTCCTCGCAGGGAGAGATGCCCCTCAGCGTGCCCTGCGTGCCCCGTTTTGTACCGTACAGTGAGGGGCAGGCCCTGGCGTCAGTGGTAGATAACTGCTAACCCCAGCTTCTGCAAGTGGCCCAGCTGCGATGTACGATTTGCCTGTCGGTGAGGGGAGAGTAACCTGTGACAGCAGGCAGTCCACTCTCCGAGGTCCCAGGGACCCGGGTGCTGACCCAGTCATGCAGACTCCTTGGTTTTCAACTCACCATCCTCCATCAAATTCTAGGCTTCTGTACGCAGAAAATGAAGTGTGTTAATTCAGTACCGAGCGGCCGCCTCTGCGTCACGGTGGGTGGCAGCTGGCTGAGGAGCAGGTTTCCTCTGCTGCATCCCCTTGGGCCTGGGGCCGGTGTCCTCCTGTGCTTCCTCCCTTCTCCACGTAGCTCAGTATCGGCCTTCCAGGAGCAGACACTTGCACTGTGTTTTAGAAAGAAGCTGGTTGCCAAAGCTGGTTATTTGGGCTTGGGTTATTCACTACATCCTTACCTGGAACTGAGATTTTTCTGGTCCCTCCTTTCCACTCGTTATTTTGTTGGTTTTATGTGAAGATCTTCACATTTTTAGCCTTTCATGAAATAACAAAAGGATTCAGTGTCTGCCACATTTCCTAAAAGCGATTATTTCATTTTTTTCTGAGAAGTGATGAGCATGGAAGGCATTTCCCGGGAATGTCCTAAATGTGTTAAATGATTGATTTGGCATTAACGCTTGGATGAAATTTACTTCAAGTCAGCCATGTATGTGGGCACACACACACACACACACACACACACCCTCTCCAGGAGTTCTCAGCTGAAATAGAAGGTAAAGAAAGGACAATTCTCTATGTGCACTAACACGATCCTCGTTAAGTGAGCTGTTGAAACCGTAGTTCAGTTGTAAGAAGTCTCCCTCGGTTCTGTGCAGTCACTAAGAATGGTCCAATAATTAACAGTTTTCTGAGGCCAGTTATCCCACGGTGCTGTAAAAGGTAAGCTACGAGATCACACGAGCAACTGAAGACCATCTCAGCCTTCCGTAGACACGCGTTTGTATCAAGGGGGTCAAGATTCTCCGCTTTTGCTACTTCTGGTTATAGCAAGATAAATAAAACTCTTACAAACCACAGTGGGAAAATTAATTCCCCACAAAAGTCTGTGTCCTTTGCTGGGTCTGTTTCTGTCCTTGTTGGTGTAAAATATTGATGCCATGAATCTCAGTGATAGAAGTTCACAGAGTAGTATGTATAAAAATGCTGACTCAGATGTTTAAAATTCTGGGGACAAATTGAAATTGCGTGTGTCTAAGAAATAAGCACCATTTAATTTTGCACTGTTTAATGATAAATTGCTATAGACCATTTAAAACCATGTTGTAGTTAGAATATTTGCTATATTGTGGAAAGATAATTGGATTAAATTGTCAAATAGTGTGAAAAGCTATAAAAATACATAACATTTTTTACATATTGTGTGCATGTGTGTGGTAACTATAACACCAGAAAAATACGATGTCCTGATAGTGGTTATGCCTGTGTACAGTGACTAATGTCCCATTGCTTATTGTCCTGCTTACATTTTTTCATGTGCTGCATTGCTTTTGTGATCTTAAATCTGGGAGGGAAGCGTTTTACACGATTTACTGTAAAAGGAGGCATACATGTGCGCTGAATTTATGGAGCAGACACATGTACGCAGATCCTCAAATTCCTGCCCTTTCTCTAGGGTGAGCTGTGGAAGGTGAGCAGGGATCACGGGAGGCCTGAGAGCGCCTCCGGCAGCAGGGCTGGTGCCTGCTGGAAGGAGTCGAGGTCCCAGGGTGCAGCCAGGAGCACAAAGCCTTTATTGTCCCATTAATTGGAATTCAACTTTGCATAGTCTGTGGTTACAAACTTCAGGGAAACTGGTGCAGGATCCTATTCTGAAAGGGCTACAAAGCATGCATTATTGTCCGAGTGAACCCAGTACAGCAAGATGGTATCCTTGGAATAAAAATTAAATGCATTTGATACGGAGCAAACCACAGTAGCCACTTTTGGAGGTGTAGTTTCAGGGACCCTGTCCGCCTTTCTACTTAAAACGAATGCCCTTATTCCCTGGGAATCTAAGACTCAGCATTCTTTTTTTTTTTTTGTAACAGTTTGTGGGGAAGAAAATATCTAACAATACGCGTTGTCAACCATGATGATTCTTGATTCGTAGATCAAGATTTCTATGAGTTCATCTCCAGAAAGTGAAGCTTCCTTGTCACTCACCTTTCACCTAGTGCTTAGCACGGGTCCTGACACAATAGACACTCAAGAAAAGCAGGTGACCTTGACAGAGCTGGAAATTGAGGCGGCCTGGAGGTGCTCACCTGCACTGCTCTTCCAAAGAAGAACCTGGTGGAAACTGGAATGGATTGAGTCTGGGGACCGAGTTCTAATCACGCTCTTCTGCCATCTCTGGAGGTTTCTATTGGTCACTCCATCTGACCATTTGTTAAAAGGGGTTGGATCCCATGAGGTGTCCTTCTCTCAGATCTGAGTACCTGAAATTGTGGGGAACCCTTGGAGATTTTCCCTTTCTCTCCCTACTGCCGCATACCCCGGTGCTATTGAGTGCACTCTCTGCATGGGAGGCTTGGTGCCCTGTTGTGTGCACACAGAACCAGGCCCTGGGCTTCCTCCCTCCAAGGGAGAGGGCGGGGCTCCCTTCCCAGCCTCTCTTTCCCTTGCCTCCCCCAGCAGATGCAGGTGATTTTTCCCACTCCTTGAGGTAAGATCCTGCTGGGGAAATTATTTGTCACCACAGAGTGCTCTTTGATGAGACAGAGGAATTTACAAACACAGTCCTCATTTGCATTTCCATGGTGAATTGTTTGAATGGACCTAAGTAATGACCAATTAGAGGCGGTCTAGTTTTTTAGTGACATCGTAGGTATACTTCCCGTTACATGGTAGATACTAGGCTTAAAATGTAGTTCATAAATCCTATATTATGAACCATATTTGTAAAGTACCAAAATAAACTGACCATTTGGAGGAATGTTTTGCTTCAGCAAGTAGTGACTCAGATCATCATATAATCAAGCTATAGTTTTCTTTTACTATGTGGTTTTTCTTAATGCAAAGCATCTCCAAATTTTAATACAAAGGAGATACTTACACAAAAATATTTTGGCAACTGTATTGTTTAGACCTAAGGCCACGGTCAAGGGGGAGCATTTTAGAGTGTCTCAGCTGGTCTTCCTGATACACACCCTGCCTTCCCAAGCTGGCCGTGGTGTGGTGGCAGGCAACACTGAACGCTCTGGACTGTGGATTGCTTCCCGCTCATAGTCCACTCACCTTGGTGTGGACGAGCTGGACTGACAGTAGTCGTGCTAGAACCCAGTGCGAGAGGGCAGAAAGGGCTCTGCAGGGTGCCCCCAGCCAGGCATGGGTTGTTGATGTCCAGCTACATGTTGATCAGAATGGTCACGTGTTGCATATTCACTCAGGAGAGCCAGGAAGCGCTGTCCCACCATCTGTCCGGCAGGCAGACAGCCGCGATGCTTCATAACTGTCACTGCTTTCATGTCGTACACATGGCACCAAAGAATGGTCCCCAGCGGCCAGCTCTCTTTGTTTGCCAGAGACTCACTTAACTGTCGCTTATCTTGGCAATTGCTCCACTTGAGAAGCCATTTTCAAAAACCCGTATCAGGGTATCGATGGTTTTGTGAAGCTCTGTGGCATATTGATAGAATTCCATACGTACCTTCCAGTTTTGGACTGATGGCAGTATTGCCGTGATGTGTTTCTAGTTTTGTCCGTGGAGGTCAATCACTTCATTATTGTGATTTTCAAAAGGATCAAAGAGGGGAAGACAAGATGGCGGACTGGTAGGTAGCAGGAGAGAGACCCTCTCTGAGAGAGACAGCTCAAATGCCAGAATAAAACACCCTGGAAAGACCCAAACAGAGAGATGGACTCTCACAACCCACGAAGAAACTAAAGTGCAAAAAACCACTTGAATATGAGGTCCTGGGGATACTATTAGTGAAGATAAGATCAGCGAGCACGGTGCCCTCCTCGAGCCGCCTGAATTCCTGCCCAACCTGAACAAGCGATCCGCGCCTAAGCGACTGGCTTGAGCCGCCAGAGCGCGGAGCTGAACAGCCCTGCGTGCAGCTCGCCTGGACCGGCCCTGCACACGACCCACCCAGAGGCACCGTGAATTCCCACCGCAGCCGCGCTGAAGTCGGAGGTCTGGGAGTCCAGCAGTTCTCAGGGACGTGGTGAGTGATGGGAATAAGACCCTCCCACGGGAAAGGGGAAACCGACTGGACAACATGTTGGATTTGGGCAAGACAGCCCTAACTCCATAAGTAAGTGGCTTCAGCTGGTTGCTCCCCTCACCGAGCAGATTGGTGGAATCTGCTTGAACTAGGCTGTGCCCCTGAGGTCAGTGCACACTGACGCAGTGAAGGCCTACAAAGGTTGACTGGCCCAGAAGGGAGGAGCTAGCACACACTGCCCGTGGGTGAACTCTAATCTCTGATAACCTATTGAAGAGGGCTAAAGCTCCTAGCCTGTGCCCTCTAGAGGAGCCTTAACCAACAAGAAAAGGGTCTGGGAATTACACTGTACACTTGTATGGAAGGAATCAAAAACATGACGAAAGGGAGAAATAAGAAAACACTCCCAGTCCCCAACTCTGAGAACATTGATCCAGGAGAGGTAAATACAAAGGAGATTGAGGGCAGCAAAAATGCAACATCAAACACAGCATTAGCAGACATAAAGAGATATCTTCAGGACCTCGTAAGCGGGACCAAAACTGAAATATTAATTCAAATTAAACAAGAGATAAGTAGATTAATAAAAGAAGGGCTGGGCACCTCTCAAGAAGACACAGACAGAAGAATGGAGGAACACAAATGGAGAGAAA